>JAQJVL010001026.1:0-283159 GCA_035578905.1 Stictocephala bisonia
AATTGAAGAGGAAAGATCAAAGTTTTGTTTTCCGTGTGGCATGGGAGTGAGCGTTGACCTTGGCATGCGCAGAATTGCTGCGCAGTGACAGGCCGCCATTGCCACAACACGCCCGCCAGTCATCAGTGCAATGTTCACCACGCAACAGAAGGCACAGTGTGTTCTGTGGTACACAGAATTGAAATCGTTTGTTATTGTGAAGCGTCGGTTTCGAGTGATGTATCGAGGCCTAAATCCGCCCGATGACAAAGCAATTCGTCGCTGGTTTAACCAGTTTCGTGAAACCAGGAGTGTGTTGAAAGGACATTCACCTGGCCGGCCAAAAACAAGTGATGACAAAGTCGAAGAAATCCGACAATCTTGCATTAGAAGCCCGAAAAAATCGACTGTTCGACGAAGCCTTCAGTTAAACATACCTAAATCGACACTCCACGATGTTATTCGTAAGAGATTGAGGCTCCATGCCTACAAAATTCAGTTAAGACATGATATTAAACCCGCCGATCGCCCCAAGCGAACAGACTTTGCTACTTTTATGCTGAACGAAATTGATGACATCCTAATTTTCTGAAAAGAGTGCTGTTTTCAGATGAAGCAACATTTCACACAAGTGGTGTTGTAAATCGTCATAATTGTCGTATTTGGGGTTCCCAACAGCCTAACATTGTGCAGGAACATGTACGCGATTCCCCAAAAGTGAACGTGTGGTGTGGGTTGCTGTATAACAAAGTTATAGGCCCTTTCTTTTTCGCCGAAAAAAACAATTAATGGCATCATTTATCTAGATATGCTAGAACAATTTTTGTTTCTCCAAATTGACGATATTGAAGCACAAGGTGGTGAACGAGTAATTTTAATGCAAGACGGCGCACCGCCTCATTACCTTCAATTAGTGCGCGATACACTGAACAACAAGTTTCCAAATGGTTGGATAGGCAGGGGTGCGCCCCTGTCCTCCCAGGAGTCCTGATTTGTTTATGCCGAAAAGATTCGGGACTTGCCACATCTGCGTGCGCGAATTTCGGCAGCGATCGCTACTGTTACACCTGAGATGCTGCACAACACATGACGAGAAATCGAATACCGATTTGATATCTGCAGAGGAACAAACGGAGCACACATCGAAACATATTAACCCTTAAAACGCTGAGTAATTTTCTGTAATTTTTCAATTAACGCTTAATTTTCTTGAATATATATAATTTTAGTTTTTGTAAAGTTATATTTTTTTAAAATCTAAACCAGGATAGTACAATGTAAAAAAAAAATAATAATAACGATATTGTATTTTTATATTCATTATTTATTCATTACAAAGTTTTGTCAAAACTGTAAAAACGAAATATTATTGGATGCAATTAAAAAAAATTTTATACTTGCAAAAATAAATTTTTCAATTGAAATATGATTTTAGAATGACAATTTCTTCCTTAGAAAGTAGCAGCTGTATGAAAAACTTCAAAACTATAAATTGTATAGCCATTATAAAAATATATACAATATAACTCAATAAGACAACAGATTATACAAAGTTTATTATTTTGAATTTACTCTATATTTTTCATTGTGAAGTCTAGTTTTATTTTTGTTGTAAATAGTGTTTATTTTGTGTACATAATCTGTTTGTTTACACACCGGAGGTTAGTACGATGCACGAGACAGACAACAAATAACTGCAGACTGACGAGCGCCAGCCGGTCGCTGCGTCATGTGACTAGCAGATGCGTATATATTCGCTGCGAGCGCTAGCGGTTACCTCGATAGAGGCAATAATGAATGAAAACTTCATATTATTTACATTCGTTGCCTAGTAACCAGTCCAAAGGTCTCGAAAATGAATAATAACCTGAAAATAGTCTTGACCTTGAATCTTAGAACTCGCTACGTTGTATTAGGCCTGTTCTAGGATTATTGTTATCAGCTCGCGAAATATTACGTATAACGTGTTACGGGCAATTGTAAACATGCGTATATATACGGATGCCGCGTTTTAAGGGTTAAGGTATGAGAAAAAACTTTGTTCTTTTCTCTTCAATTTGACGTTTTAATCGTTTAAATATCTTGAATAGTTTTTAAATTACACCCATTCAAAATCAGGGCATTCTTTTTCGGAAACCCTGTATTGTCAAGGTTAAATCATTAAAATTACATATTTCAAATAAAAATAAATAACAATTTTAATTATAAATAATAGTAAATTGAAAATTATTACTATTATTTATGATTAAATGTACTGACACTTTGATTATCCATAATGAACCTGAATAATGGAGTGATTCATAAATGAACTTATCCAAAAACACCATGTAACTATATTGAATAGGAATATATAACCCCTTACTATTTGTTATGTACGCCAAATATCTGTTAACACAAAGTGCATGTTACAGGACGTTATTACTTATTATTTTATAATTAACATAATAATTAAAGGCACAGAAATATTTATAAACAAATACTGCCAATTATTAACAAATACCCGTCTGACCACCCATACACGTACAGTGGTGATTACCCGCCTGCCCACCCATACACGTGCAGTGATGATGACCCACCTACCCATACACGTACAGTGGTGATGACCCGCCTGCCCACCCATACACATACAGTGGTGATGACCCGCCTGCCCACCCATACACCTGTTACCATAACCCGTTAGTGACCGAACCTTTTAGAGATATTGCCCTGTGTAGTGTACATATTCTCGTTTGTAATATAACCCGTTAGTGACCGAACCTTTTAGAGATATTGCCCTGTGTAGTAAACATATTCTCGTTTGTAATATAACCCGTTAGTGACCGAACCTTTTAGAGATATTGCCCTGTGTAGTAAACATATTCTCGTTTGTAATATAACCCGTTAGTGACCGACCTTTTAGAGATATTGCCCTATGTAGTAAACATATTCTCGTTTGTAATATAACCCGTTAGTGACCGAACCTTTTAGAGATATTGCCCTGTGTAGTAAACATATTCTCGTTTGTAATATAACCCGTTAGTGACCGAACCTTTTAGAGATATTGCCCTGTGTAGTAAACATATTCTCGTTTGTAATATAACCCGTTAGTGACCGAACCTTTTAGAGATATTGCCCTGTGTAGTAAACATATTCTCGTTTGTAATATAACCCGTTAGTGACAGGCTCTTTTAGAGATATTGCCCTGTGTAGTAAACATATTCTCGTTTGTAATATAACCCGTTAGTGACCGAACCTTTTAGAGATATTACCCTGTTGTGTACATATTCTCGTTTGTCATATAACCCGTTAGTGGAATGGCCTTATGGTGTACAGAAAGTACGGTCCTGCGTTAAATGTCGATTCAGGTTAGTGTAGCTTCACATGATTTCTGCTATTTAATATATCACTGACATCTCCTGTTTATGGTACTGTCCTGTGGGGACATAACCACGTTAAGTTAAAATTTAATTCTAAATGGAACTCTACTGGTAGAAAACTATATAACACTTCATGTGAGGAGTGACGTGACACCTTTTTTATATGGAAATTCCTTGTGAGATCAAGAATCCCTAATTTCTGGAAGCTATTCCGTTTGCAGCCGTGGAACACTGTACCAACGTATGCAATGCCATGTTCGTATAAGTCTGGTTTCCCAACACGTAATGTACTAGTGGTGATGACCCGCCTGCTCACCCATACACGTACAGTGGAGATGACCCTCCTGCTCACCCATTCACGTACAGTGGAGATGATCCTCCCGCCCACCCACACACGTACAGTGGTGATGACCCACCCGCACACCCATACACGTACAGTGGTGATGATCCACCCACCCGCCCACCCATACACGTACAGTGGTAATACGTGTATGGGTGCACCAAGACTTTAACAATTTTAAACATGTTAAAGTTATCATCCTTAAAATTAACGATTTATTAAAACATGTACTGCTACAAGCAGTCATGTCTATCATTTTGTTTGGTTCTATTGTACACAATGTTGCAGTTTACCGCCCATTCTTTAAAAAAATGCTACTAGTTTAAAATGGATTAAACAATTTAAATTGTGAAAAGAGTTTACATGGAAGCACAAACACCTAGTTTTTCATACAATGGCAAAGTTCTACATGAAATAAAATAATACATCACATCTTTAATTACCTAGGAATCATTGATAAAATTGATTGATTGATCATTGATATGTGTAGTATTTTGTTAAAAATATTCACATTTTTAATTATTAATTTTTGTTATTATGTATATTATGATTTATTTTACTATGCTTCAACAAGCACCATTAACACAATGTGTAGTCTAGTTCAATTTCATGAGATCTTGCTCTATTGTCTTATTGTTTGATATATACAGGATGTTCTAAAAATGTGGGGAAATATTTTGGGATATGGTATAACAAGTAAAAATAAACAAAACAGTTCCTCTAACACTATGGTCTATCTCACATCGTTTAGCGTCTGTCTGTCTGTTTCTGTTTTTTATAAAAAAAAGCATAACTCAAAGACGGTTTGAGCTACAGCGTTCTAATTTTACATAGTTATATGTCTCATTAAAAGCTAAATTTATGCTAAAATAAAAGAAAATATCACCAATATTTTCAAAATGGCAGCCTTTTTAATATTTTAAAGCAAAATGTCATGGAAACTGACTAGAGGATAAAAAACTATGAAGAAACATAAAAAATAGGTCATGAAAATATTGGTGATATTTTTTTATTTTAGCATAAATTTAGCTTTTAATGAGACATACAACTATGTAAAATTAGAACGCTGTAGCTCAAACCGTCTTTGAGTTATGCTTTTTTTTATAAAAAACACAAACAGACAGACAGACGCTAAATGAAGCGAGATAGACCATAGTGTTAGAGGAACTTTTTTGTTTATTTTTACTTGTTATACCATATCCCAAAATATTTCCCCACATTTTTAGAACACCCTATATATATATATATATATATATAAAATCTATTTACCACTATTTCTCCAAAACTGTATGTCCAATTGACTTGAAATTTTGTACATAGGTTTATCTTGGCCTCTAGAGACTCACCAAGAAAGGATTTTCCTCTCCTACCTCAGGACTCCGTCCCACTGGCCTCTAAAATGCCCATGGTATTCTTATGGAGCTATATTCTTATTAACTGATTTATTTGATTTACAGCTGTTAACCCCTTTAGTGCTACAGCGTCTACATAGTAGACGTTGTATTTATGTCTAAAAGTGCTAGCGTCTATATAGTAGACGCTACATATTTTATTTATATACGACAGGCTATTTTATTTTACTGGCCACTATCAATGTCATTTTATTCCAAAGGTATCAGAGAACCGATATATGGCCATTCGGTTGCCGACAAACGACTTTTTATATTTATTTCCCGCGAAAGAAAATCAAAGTTATGTTCGTCTGTTTGTTTTGTGAAGTGTGCGAGTGCATTTTGTTGTTTACGTGTATAATGTTTTATTCAACATAATTCCATTATACATATAAATAGTTTGTTTTATTAGTAATAAAAAACGTTTATTTTGAACTTTAGCGATCTGTAATTATAGAAAATTAATTGTTTTTAGCATGGCAAATAAAAACTTTGCCGGGAACGATTCCTTGCTACGCAATGTTATTGACGAAGAACTAAACAATGAAATCAGTGCAAATATTACTGATGCTTCATTTATGAGTGAACCATTCTCGTATTATGAAAATAATGACTTAGAAAATGAAATAATTCCAACATCTAATGAAGAAGAGCAGTACGACTTTTCATCAAGTGAGGTTGATGACACGGACGAAGATAAAGACTACGAACTATTACAGTCATCTGATTCAAACTTTTCAAGTGATGCTGAAATTGTCTCCTCAACCCCCAAGAAACGAAAAATCGGGGAAAATAGAAAGTCTTTGCCTGTACATTATAGAGGTTTCATTTCATTGGACAAGCCAACTGAGCAAGTTTCAAGAAACAATACAAGTGTTAGGCCTACTACAATTGACTCTGTTGTCCATTCCACTCTTCAACCACAAGATCATTATGTGAATAGGCCTCCCTATGTACATAATATCCCTCCCCATGTAGATAATGTGTTTTATAATAATGTAAATAAAACATTGCAGTGTCATATATATGATTAAATAGTTATTGTACGTTTGTTTGAAACAGATGTTTCAAATGTGAAGTTTTCAACTAATTTTTGCGAGGACAATATTTTTTATATTTCCTCTAAACTCCTTATTTTTTTATAAAAATGACCTGAAAACATATGAAATTTGTTCTTCATTAGATGCTCTTTACAGTGAAATAGGTAAAAAAAAAAAAAATAAAAAATATTTAGGCATTCATATTTTATTCAAAAGTACAAAAATAAAAAAATATTTAATTTTTTTTTATAAATAAAAAAAGATTTTATTTTAACATTTTGCCATACAGTTGTTATCTGTTTATTTCTGTGCAATAGAAAACAAAAATTATAAAGATATGACCACAAATAACGAATCTATGAGCGTTTTACCAAAACTCAACATTTTCACCCAAAACAGCTTAGCACTTTTGGGTATATCCATTGGCCAGGCGGCATAGCACTATAAGGGTTAAATTAAAACAAACTGAATAAAAGTGTGGTAGGCTAAACTTTTAAAATTAAAAATAACTGAATATAGTAGTAAATAATACATAACATCAGCTGCTCTAAATTGGATATAAATTTTAGTGAAGAACCAATCCGGACCAAAAAAAAAGGAACCAACCTCTCACTATTATTAACATACCATTTTGTTTTTTTCTTTACCTATAATAAATGGTATGGTAGGGTAAATGTTGGTCGGAATAGGCCTATTTACAAGACGATTGGAAGGTGCATCATGGGTTGAAGCAGTAACTTGATTGGCTACTTCATGTGAAATAGTAGGTGTGACAAACATACTGTTTCAAACTTACTCAGTTCCTCTGACTCAGTGTCATCGTCACTCTGCATAATAATATCTTCACATATTGAGTCATTATCACTAAAGTTTCACAATCACAATCATTTTCGTCAAATAAAGTTCTTCTAGCACGATCTTGATCAGGTAACAGTAATTCATTGGCTGATTCTTCTTTCTCAACACTCAAAAGAAGATGTATCTGCTTCTTTAGCCTCTTTAGTACTCTTTTTGTATATATAAAAAGTATCTTAATACTCATATATACACAAATAATTTACTATATATAAATATTTACATTATAAAGGCAAAAAAAAAAATCAAATACATTAATTTTATAACAACTATTACAAAAGAAAATTATTACTCTCTTAGAACTCATTAAGCGAAAGATAAGACTGCAAACACGCATATCATTACTCAAGTGACACGTGTATGTAACTGACTTGACACATACAGGAAACAAAACTAGTGGTAGGTTCAAAATAGACAGGGGAAGGATTAGAAGGTGGAAAGACACCGTTGTTTCAAGGTCAGAGATGTGAAACTAAAAAAATGGAAGACAAAAGGACCGCGCAGCGAGTCCTCAAAGGTTAAGTATTTTTTTAAAGTTCTTTAATTTGTTGGAGTTTTTACTTATATGTTGATTGAAAGTAATTAAACTAATTTTACCATTTAGGTTAGAAGTCAAATACCTTTTGATTGTATAAGATTATATAATCAAACTTATACTATGACCGGCGAAGTGGGCGGGTACAGCTAGTTAAGTTATATGTGGGGTTTATTAGTAGAATCATTGAACAGATGTAAACAGCACCTGGTCTACTAACATACTGTTTGTTCAGGCCAGAAGACTACAAGTTAGCAGATTCTTCAATGGAAGTAGAGGAGAACAAAGAAAATGTTGATATAAAAGAGGAGGATTTAACAGGTAACTGGTATTTAAATTGAATTTTTAATAGTATGAAGGTGGCATTAAGTATCTAAAATAATAATGTTGTCTATGTCTGAAATTAAACATTTTTTTATGATAATCAGAAAAATAAACACACAAAACAAATAAAATATTACAACAGTATAATAACATACAGTAGCGACATTCCATTAAATATTGGTGACAAGCTATGCTAGCACTGCGAAAGGCGGTAGCATAGAAGCTTCTATTTTTACATTATTTACATCCACAGCAGTTATTAGCAAATGTTAAATAATTTATACTGTATCTATAATCTGTTGTCACTTTTTCCATTGTTACTATTCCACTTCTTTGCTAATGTGATGTAGTTGTATGCTGCTGACACTAGGACCGTTAGCTCCACAGCGCTGCAATGGAAGTGTCGCTACTATATGTTATTATACTGTGATTATTAACTGTACTGTATGTTATTACTTGTCTCATATTAATCAAATATATGAAAAAGAATATCTCAGCTGATAAAATTATTATCATAACAATGTATTTTAATAATTATGAAAATTAAATTACATTCTTTAACACACAATTTTACATTTCACCATTTTTTCTATTATTTGTCATTTAAGTGCACAGAAAACATGCACGTTGTTTCTCCTTTATATTCTTTGTCACATTCACTCTATAATATTTTTCAATTTTTGAAGACTTGGTCTTCGATTTATGGCTTTTTTTAGAATTATTGTCTTAACATGTTTTGTGGTTGAAATGTTATATTTACATTGAGTTCTTAGGCAATCTGCCTTGATTTCTCAGATATTTTGTGTGTCGTAGAAACGCTATTAGGTGCTGTCCTTAAATTACGTAACACCTGAAGGGGGAGAGGGTTTTTAGACAGCGTTATGCACCATTATGGGGGAGGTAGGGGAGCTCTATACATTGTTACGTAACTATTAAACCTCATCAATTTTTTAAAATACATTCACAAAATTAGAAAGTTTTCCCCAAAATTCAAGATTTTTCAAAAAGATTTTAAAGTTAGTAATGTATTCTCCAAAATTAGAAAACAAACAGAACAAAATCTAAACAATAAGTTTATTATAAATCAAAATTTACATGAAAGTGAATGAAAAAAATAAAAAAAATAAAATGGAGGGGGATTGGTGACAGCGTTACATAATTTTTTAGTATTAGCGTTACAAGTCCGTTTTGTACGTTAGATTGTATGGAATATTTGTTCAGTTTAATCTTCTAAATAAGATACCCTTTAAGTATTTAATAAGAAGTATACAATAAATAGATAAATAATTTGGCTATTTAAAAATTTTATTCTTGATTCCATATATTTCAGGCTCGAGCTTGTAAGCTTTTTAAAAAATCAAGCTCGAGCAAAAAACTCAGGTACAAATATCTCTAGTGAAGATCTTGAAATTTGGTATTTTGATAGAAGGACTACTTTAACCTATTGGCCTAGTTACTATCAGGTGTTTTGCAAGGCCCTCTAGTAGCATTTAAAAAGCACAAAAATGCAGTTTCGCTAAAAACCAAATAACTTTTTAATTAAAGCTTTATTTTACCTCTAGTTATTAATTTTCTGTTTATAAATAATTTGTCTACAGTAAATATATAAATATACTAAAATTAAAAAATAAATTAAATTGCAGTTTTTAATGTTTTTTTTTTACATAAAAAAACCAAAATTTCAAAAGTATATCAAATTTTTTATATGAAAATATGTGTTTTGGTAAAACATTGCTATTTCATATGAAAGACTATTTATTTGTTTACATAGAAAATATTTTATTTTGTAAATTGGATGTCTATTAAAAATTTTACAGATTTTCTCTCAAAAGTTCACATTTTAAGTTTATTGTGGAAATGCCAATAACCTGACCTAACTTACAAAGATAAATAAATTCCACATTATTGAACTGAAATTTGTCATTTGGTTTCATATTCCTATAGTTTATAACATGAGAATAAATAACAGGAACAAATAATATTTTCATAAGGTAAAATAAAAATTACTTACGAATTATGTGTTTGAGGGTGAAGCTAGTAAAAATTGCTCCCATGTAAAAACTTGTTACTGCTTGGTCAAAGTTACTGTTCATAAACATCTAGTGACACTATATTTACAACACTAATGTACTATATTTACAATCTAACTATTTACAACACCATGAGAGTGCTCAGAACTCCATTTTAGTGTGATAGTCTTTGAAGCATTGTTCTAGGTGGAGGGGCACCTGACACTTCTCACACATCCATCTGACTTCAGCCCTCTTTTTATGTTTTGTACACACTTTGCAGGGTCTTGTTGGGAACTGTTTACATGCTGTTGGTGGTATCTGCAAGGGGAAATGACCCCAGTTTTTAGACTGAAGTCTTAGGGGCGAGTCCGCAAGAGGTGCTCGACCAGGAGTTGTTCGCTGGGGTAGTGTAACAGATAGAAGAAGCTGATCAACCAAGTTTAGGCGGAAATCAGTATAATGTAGCTTCTTATTAGTAACCTTCTTGAAAATACAAAAAGCATTGTACGTAGCCATATCCATAAGGTAAAAAAATATCTTTTTGTAGGCTTTGACATTTCGTCGCATAATTGGGAAGCATGACAACACCTGGTCCTGCCTGTCAACTCCCAGCATTCCACCGTCATTATAATCAATGACAGCTTTTGGCTTCTTTATTTCTTCCTGTTCAGTTCCCCATGTCACAACTTTTGTTGTTTCCATTTCAACTCCTTCATGCAATGTTGACAGAATGTGGACATCTTTACGGTCTTTCCATTTGATCGCAAGGACTCCTCTGCCAGACCTCCTCAAATAATCTCCTTTCTCCAAATTAGTTTTCAAGAACACTTTGGGCATGCATTTTCTGTTTGAAATGGCTGTTCCTTCAGTATAAGTGTCTTCTTTCAACAGAGCAGTGTACAGTAACGGAGAGGAGTACCAGTTGTCCAAATAGGCTATATAGCCTTTCCCGAAAAAAGGTTGCAAGAGGTCGAGAGTTACTGATGTTCTTGCTAAATTGTCATCCTGCTTGTCGTCACCAACGTAGATCTTAAAAACACTACAGTACCCAGATGATGACTCACACACTTTGTATATTTTTACCCCAAAACGGGCCCTTTTTTGGGATTTAACTGAATTATACCGAGTCGGGATCTCATTTTCAGTAAAGTTTCATCCAGAGCGATTTTATTTTCTGGCTCATACGTCTGTAAAAATTTAGTTTCTAGGTATCGTATTAGTGGCCGAATTTTTCTTAGTTTGTCATTCATCAGGTCTTCTGTCGCTTCATCATAAAAATGGAGAAATCTTGAAATAGAATTGAAACGCTCCATTGACATGGTTTCACCGAATATGGGAGTCTATAATTTTTCTATGTGACCAGTACATTTGAATAGAAGTTTTTTTTAGTTGACCCATTAGCACATAAAGTGCAAAGTAGGCCTTCATCTCTGCAACATCCACATCACGCCACTTTTCATCGGTCTTCAACGATTTTCTGGTTTCGTCCAAAAGCTGTTTTCTGGCGTAGTCATTTGTTTCCATACATAGCATCTGCCAAAATTCCTCCCCAACAAACTGACCAAAACAATCAAGCTCAGTAGGATTTATGCCAATACTACGTTGAACTCTAACATTTAGTCCAGGTGTACCTTGAAAATCAATTCTTTTAGGAGTATTGTCCTCGTCTAACCACGGCCAGTCAGAGTCCTGGAATTTAGGTTTCGTTTTCTTAGCGGTTGCCTTATCGTTAGGTTGGTTTTTCTTAGCAGGTTGTCTTTTCTT
Source organism: Stictocephala bisonia (assembly GCA_035578905.1). Lineage (NCBI taxonomy): Eukaryota > Metazoa > Arthropoda > Insecta > Hemiptera > Membracidae > Stictocephala > Stictocephala bisonia. Next base: position 11,597 of record JAQJVL010001026.1, read on the forward strand.
AGGCCTAGGCCGAGATTGTTTGGGTTTATTTTTGTTTTTAGACTTACGGTTTTTAGGGGGTTGAGTGGAATTACATTGCTCAGGTTGTATATTAGAGTCATTATTGAGGCAATTGTCTCCTCCACCACCAACTGATAGGCCTAAGTCTATGACTTGTTCCCCTTCATCGATTTCCATAGGTCTACTGGAATCATTCAGCCCAGATCCACTAGGCTTATCTGGATCTACAAAGTTATCCTGAATATTAGATTCATCATGAAATAGCCCTAATTGAATAGAAATACTTTCACTGTCACTTTCCACCCCGCTAGCTCTCTGCATTTCATTTTCGTCCGACAACTGTTCATCTCTGAAACCTTCGTCATTGTCACTCACAAAGTCAGCATCTTCATAATCACTGTCAAGTAACATACGTTCCACCTCAGAGGATCTTGTATCTTTCCACATTTTATTGTAAAAATCAAATAAACACACTATTCATCACTAACTAAACGAGCAACAAAACACTTTCGGGAGTTTTGCCGAAACAAACAGACTAGACTACTAGTTTTTGACACTTTCTTCGCATTTACAAAATGTAAACAAACATGGATACCAACATAGAAAAACAAAATACTCTTCTATTAGATCTTTTACAAATTAGTTTATATCAACAACAAAATATAATAAAAAAATCTAAGTAAGCGGCTATAAAGTTGCCCATTTCACCATTGTAAAATATAGAAATGAACTGTGGATTCTGCTTCGTAAATAAATAATTTTAATATAAATAATTGTCATTATTGTCAAAGAAATGAGTTAAACAGGATTCCTCTGCCATCTCTCGGCGAAATACGGAACTACCTCAACCTAGGAGAAGATTAGAGTACGATTGTAATTCACTACGGAACAGTCTCGTATCTCTATGTGTGGCCCGGATCACGGCGCTACGAGACAGTCTCGTATGTCTAGGCCAATGGGTTAATTCTCAGTTATCTTTTTCATTAGAGCCATGATTTAAATCCCCTTAACTATTTTAATGACAGACCATTTTATGTAATTATTGGCCCTTGTTAGTTAGAAGGATAATAATTATATCATTATTAATCTTTAGCCAACAAAATTAAAATATCAAGAGTAGGCTTGTTCATAACTGATAAATTTATTATAAAAAAATAATTCTATTAAGATATGTCTTCTCATATATTCAAAAATTTCAGTTTATAACAAAAAATAAAAATATTATTATTGGTTCTCAATGGTATAAGATTATTTGAGTGGTTTTGAAATGTTTGAATTTAGAAATATTTTACTTAAAAAATCTCAATTTTTTTTAATATAAGTTAATTATCAATTAGCTTGATCTTTTTTACTAAAGAGTAATTAAAAAAATGAGTTTTTATAAGTAGAATATATCTTTAAGGTAGGGTGCTTTTTATTAATATTTTTAGAAAAGGCCAGCTATTATGGCTAGTTTTAGATTCATAAAATGCTTTATTCTATATTAAAAGCATTTCTTACCAACTTTAAAAAATTAAAAGTAGTCGTCCAAAAATGAATGAATATAGTTATTTTATTTATTTTTACATGGTAATGTTTATAAAGTAGAAGGGCTTAAGAAAATAATGAATTGTATAATCTGTATCAATATTTGGCATTGGTACATTTTAAACATGGAGTTTTGTATTTTTAATCCAACAGTTCAAAAAGATGACATTTATCAGTACACTTTTAATGAAGAAATGCTTAAAGTAAATTCTCTACTTTCAGTTATAAACATTTATATTACAATTTTTAATTGATGATACAGAGTTTTCAATGTTTATTGAAGACGTTCATAATCATTAGTGGAAATAATTTTGATTTTTACAACGTTTTATACTCTGTTATCAGATTGTATGAAATAAAAAAGCTATTATTGCAAAGAGAGTTATTGTGAAAACTATAGGTGAAATAAATAACAAATAAATCATTAAAAAGCCCTGAAACCTTCCACATTAAATGGTAAGTCACAGTAATTTTAAATTACGCAGTACTGACTAACAACAGAAACACAAACAAGAAAGGTTAAAACACAGCTAATTCACACATAACCTTTAAGCTTTCCTGTTTTTTAATTTGTTTAATTCATCAGTGTTAATTAATATTTTTTGTTTAGATTGACTTAGTATCTCATGTGGATGTTTCTATTATTTCCTTGACTACCTGAATACCTTACTATCTGTACTATGCACGTTAGATTAAATTTTTTTATGTTTTACTCATTGAAGGATAGTTTGCAGAGTCAGAAACATAAGTACCTCTGTCTTAAAACTGATCAGAAAACCTTTTCAGTGTATTTATTTGGTTACTTGTCATTAGATTTGTTTTATAAGTAATATAGTTAAAGTTGACGTTTGTCACAGTGGATATAACCGAAGTGCCAACTAAGTGTGTCACATACACACGTCAAGTGATGGTATCAGCGCAGGTGCAGTATATAGACTTTGAAGGACGGTCAGATGGCGAGTCTATCCAGAAAATCCTGACAGGATTAAAGCCAAGGCGGCTAGTGCTGGTTCGAGGTAGTCCTGAGAGCACTTTAGCCCTTGAAGCACACGCTCAGCAACGCACAGACGCTAGAGTGTTCGCCCCCTCTCGCTCAGAGGTGGTAGACGCCACTACTGAGAGCCATATTTATCAGGTAAAAGAAAGTCATTTGTACAAAAAACTATTACTCCAAAACCTACAGGACATGCCATTAATCTTGTTTTATTTAGACTAATAGTTAGTAATTGGAAGTTTTTTTGTGATTTTGACGTGACCGTACAACATTTTGACCAAAGCAGAGGCAGTTCTATTTAATATATTACTATATACTGAGGGTTTATTTGTATATAAACCTTTCCTGATGAAATATATTTTGTAACTAATGTTAAAATAAACAATATACCAAGCAATAAGCAAAATAATATAATACCGGCTTAAGTGGCTGGTGTCATTACTAATAGCTAAAGCTTCCGGTAACGACCGCATCAAGGTGTTATCTACAATATTTACATCACCAAATGTTTTACTCATGCTGTAATGTGGCATCCTCATAGTATCTCTGAGACTGAAGTGGTATATAACCTTACGGCTATACTCAGTGATATCTCTGAAACCACTTCAGTCTCAGAGATACCACTGAAGATACCACATCAGAGCATGGGCGAAACGTTTGGTGATGCAAATATTGTAGATAACACCTTGATACGGTCATTACCGGAAGCTTTAGTTATTAGTAATAAGCAATATAGTTCATACTAGTGATTGGGTCGTTTCCAATTTTTTCGGTTCCAGATCGGTTCTTTACTGAAATCGGTTTTTGGTTCCCGGTTCTCGGTTCTGAGTACTTTTTGAGAATGACTCAGAAACTTTTTCTAATACCTTTACGCCACTGAATCAACAAATTATATGGAATCAGTCAGTAAAAACAGTGCATATTACTTTGGGGATAACTCCAATTTGAAGTATAATACACTCTAAAAATCTATAAAATAACATACAATATTTCCAATAACTAGAGCTATTGGTAACATTTTATTTATTCTCAGGGTATGATTGTTTACATTATTTGCACAAAGAAAGTATTTACTTTAAATTAAAATACACAATTTAGGTAAATTGAATATAATGCTCAAATTAGTATGCAATTGAAATTTACCTTGAGGAAATCACAAAACTTATAAGCCTAGAGATAATTTAAAAAAATAAACTACCATTTTAGGCCTGGTTTAGGAATAAAATGTATTAAAAACAAATCAAAGTAATTGATTGAAATTACCACAGCTAAATTTAAGAGGTTGATGTAATTGTAGTTCATAAAAAATAAACAAATAGTTTTTAATTAGCATAATTAAGTCAAGTCCAAAGCTGCTAACTTGGAAATTAGAGTTGAAGAACTTGAAAACTACTCTCGGAGGAACTGCGTTGAAATTCAAGGAATCCCGGAGCAGCAAGGTGAGAAAGTAGCAGAGGTTGTGAAGCAAGTCGGAAAAGCCCTGAACGTGGACATACAGGAGGAGATGATTGATACCTGTCACCAACTTGGTAAGAGGAACGCTGAGAGGAACCAGCCACGGGGGATAATCGTCAAGTTTGTCCGCCGGACTGACAGGGAGGTGCTGATGAACAAGAGGAGGGAGAAAAAGGGTTTATCAACTCGTCACCTGGGCATGGCTTCAGACACCCCCATCTACCTCAACGACTCCCTGTCACCGTCCCGGAGGAGGCTGCTGGCCCAGACCCTAGAGCTGAGGAAGGTGAAGGGCTACAAGTATCTCTGGCTGAGGAACGGGAACATCCTGCTGAGGAAGGAAGATGGAGCGAAGGTGGTAGAAATAAGAAACCAGGCTGGCCTCGATAATCTGTAGATATGTTTGTAAGTAAGAAAAGTAACATTATTTTTTATTTGATGCAAAGTACTTATATTAGGGATTATGTATTTTTATTTTTACCTTTGTATAGTTGGAATTAAGAATTAACTTTGTGCTTTATAAATATTATAATACAATATTTAAATGATAACAGATGAATCTCTGAATAGTCTATTTATTGTGCATCAGAACATTAGAAGCATGAGGGCAAATTTTGATTGTTTTTTGGCCGAGATATCTACTTGGGATAGAGTCCAGATATAATTATTTTTACAGAAATATGGGTTAAATCAAATGAGATAAATTATTTTAGTATACCTGGTTATAAATTATTTTCTAATGTCAATGAAAACCATAGTTCAGCGGGAGTAGCAGTATTTTACTCAACAAATAGGTATTTGAATATAATTGAGCAAGAAAGTCTTGTATTTTTGATGGCAGATATAGTAAGAATTAAGATTAGATATATAAATAGCGAGTTTCAGCTGTTGGCTATTTACAGATTGTTACAGTTTACTATAAATAATTTTGTTGACGAATTTTTTCAGTATTTGCAAGCGGAAAGCATGAGTAAACCAAATGTAAGTTTATTAATACTTGGGGATAATAAAGTGGACTTGCTTAATACAGAAAGTTACGAAGTGGATAATTATAAAATTAAAATGGCAAGTTTAGGTTTAGAATCCTTAATTAACGAACCAACAAGAGTTACAAATATTTCTCAGACATGCATAGACCATGTGTTAGTTAGATTATTTAATAAGCGTAAAATTGAATGTGAAGCTCAAGTAATGCAAACACAAATAACAGATCACTTCATGACAGTCCTGCGGTTGCGGGTGGTGGGGGGGGACACCAGCTTGTCGGCTGACCGCTCCTCCTCCGACCCTAGCCGTCCCGCCCGCACACGGGTTTGTTATGATAAACTGATAAGCTTGCTTGGCACTGTTGACTGGTCAATAGTGAAGTCACAGACAAACGCATCTGTGGCGTATGATTTATTTGAGACACAACTTATTACTTGCATTTCTGCTTGCACAATTGAAATAAATAATGAGAATAATCTGCACAAAAAACTAAAACCGTGGATTACAAATAATATTTGTAGGCGTATTCGAAAGAGAAATAGTTTATATAACAAAGTAAAAAATCGGCCTAATGATGACAAGTTTAGACAATATTATATACGATTTAGAAATAAGTTAAGAAAGGATATAAAACTCGTAAAATCCTCTTATTATGCAAATAAACTTAATGCTAATTTGAACAATCCCAAAAAAATTTGGAGTACAGTCAATGAAATTACGGGTCAAAGTAAATGTGACAGGAATTATTTATTGAATGTAAATGGTAATTTAGTAGATAGCCCAGAGATAATAGCTGATGAGTTTAATAAGTACTTTTTGACTGTAGTTAGAGAAGTTGTAGGTAATTATGAAGTTAATGAGGCTGTTGCAAATATGTCTTATAAGGATTCGTTTACTGAATATCATGAAACAACATCAATGATGCTTGGACCAGTTTTAAGAGAAGATGTAGCTAAAGTAATAAAAACATTGAAAAACGGTAAATCACCGGGACTGGATGGCATCCATTCAGTGATGTTAAAGAGTATTTCCCCTGCAATATTGGATGTTTTGTCTTTTCTAATTAATTTAAGTTTTACTACTGGGATTTTTCCAACAAAGCTAAAAAATGCAGTGGTAATACCAATTTACAAGAGTGGATCGACTAGTTTATCTTCAAATTTCAGGCCTATATCTTTGATTTCTACGTTCGCAAAGGTATATGAAAAAATCATGAAGGAAAAAATGTTAAAATATTTAAACAAAATAAATTTTTTCTCTGAAAACCAGTTTGGATTTAGATTGGGTTTGGATACGGAGCAAGCATTGTATACATTTATGGATAAGATTAATGCAGGAATGAATAATGGTAGTTGTGTAAGTGGATTATTTATTGATATAAAAAAAGCCTTTGATACGGTAAATCATAATATATTACTGAAAAAGCTATATAATTGTGGTTTTAGAGGTGTAACCCAAAATTGGTTTAGAAGTTATTTGAATAAGAGACAGCAATATGTAAATATAAATGGTAAACTTAGTCAAATGGGTGAAATATCCTGTGGAGTCCCACAGGGATCAGTGTTGGGGGCAATTCTTTTTCTAATTTTTATAAATGACTTGTGTAATGGTAAATTCAGGGGGAACGTTACAGCTTTTGCTGATGACACCGCCCTAAGTTATATTGAGCCTGATTGGGAAACAGTTTGTTCCAATATGAATGAGGATTCAAATTTACTCAATTGGTGGTTTTTAAATAATAAATTGGTATTGAGTATAGAAAAGACAATGTACATAAATTTTTCACTAAGGAAGAGCATTCAATTCGAAGGGGATATCTACTACAAATGCATGGAGTGTTTAGTTAACTCAATAGCCTTTTGCAATCAATGTTCCAAGATTCGGCAGACTTCAAATACAAAATACTTGGGGATAATTTTAGATAGTGAATTAAACTGGAAAGCGCAAATCATAAGATTGAAAAGTAAGATTACTACTAGTATCCGTTTGTTTTATTTTTTGAAGGATGTTTGTCCCTTGGTAGTGCTAAGATCTCTTTATTTTGCGCTGATTAATAGTAGGCTAGAATATGGGATAATATGCTGGGGAGGAACTTACAATACAAACTTAAAACCGCTTGTTACCTTACAGAAAATGTTTGTTAGAGTAATTATGAAGAAGAACAAATTTGAACCGTCCTCCCCATGTTTTGTGCTTTTAAAGATTTTACCCATAAGGACTCTTTTTATATATAAGGTCTTAAAAGTATATTACAATAATGGTAGGCTCTTGAATAATGATAACCCTTGTAGGATTAGATTAAGAAATGCTAATTTGAGTTCTGTACCCAAACCAAATTTAACGTTCTATACACGAACATTTAATTTTATAGCACCACGTATATATAATAAATTACCATATAGTATCAAAATTGAAAGCAATGTTCATAGGTTTTTAAAATACTTACGTGAATGGCTATTGTCGCAACAAAACATCGGGGAAATGTTGCAAATTATAAGTTAGCAATCTATTGTATTGTTTGTTTCTTGTCATGTAAAATTTTTTGTTTCGTTTTGTTTTTGATAGTATTGTATATATCTATGTTAGAAATAGTTTAATTTGCAGAAACGTTTAATAAAAATTTATTTAGTTTTAAACATGGGTAAAAGCACACTTTTAAAGATAATTCTAAGTAGTCCAATTCAGTGTACACAAAGTAAACTATTCTGCTTTTGAGCTCTATATACCAAATATATTTTTATTTTTGAATGAAGGACCCCCTGAACAGACTTTATCAGTCTTAGGGGCCCTATTATTTTTCTCTCTTATGTAAATTATAAACAGTAAAAGTTTAGTTATTTTGGTCAGCCTGGATAGGAATAAAGAAAAAAAAAGTATAACTGTGTATTTATTTGTTTGGTTTTTTACTATACATACTATTGTTGGATAGGTATATATAAAAAAAAAAAAGTGTACAACTGTGTTTATATATTACTTACTGTTTGTTTATTTATTACTATACATACTATTTTTGTTATTTATTTATTACTATAAATACTATTTTGTTATTTATTTATTACTATACATACTATTTTGTTATTTATTTATTACTATACATACTATTTTGTTATTTATTTATTACTATACATACTATTTTTTTATTTATTTATTACTATACATACTATTTTGTTATAAGTTTAATACATCAGTTAAATGTTATTTGAATGTAACAATAATTCCTCTAATTGAGAGAAAAATAAAGAATTTATTATTATTATTATTATTATTAATTAGTGTTGGTATATATACAGTACAAGTAAACGTCACACAACACAAATTTATTACAATATAAGCACAAATATATTACAATACAAGTACAAAATGCACAAATATTATGGTGATTGATTTCAGTGAACCACGCTCACCTTCCTCTGGCCAGAGGAATTCACAAAAGAATGCAATAATGAATCCCTCTGAAGAATGCAACTTTTGTGAATCCCTCTGGTCTGAAGAAGGTGAGCGTGGTTCACCGAAATCGATCACCTAATATTTGTGAATTTTGTAATTGTATTGTAATATATTTGTGCATTATGTGCTTATATTGTAATAAATTTGTGTTGTGTAACGTTTACTTGTACTGTAAAAATAAACAGCAAAAACAAATAATATAATTAATTTAAAGAAAAATATTTGTATTAACTATTGACTTAATTGAAAAAAAAACTATTTTTATTAACTATTGGTTCTCTTGTCAATTGGTGAAAGTACTGAATTAAGAAAATATAAATCCTACTCACATTCATAAAAAACTATACAGCCAATAATACCATAAATGTTTTTATAAATTACAGTAGGCCTATAAATTTTTTTTAAATTTAAGAAATAAACCATTTTGGGTCAGTAAATGTAAAGTCAATGCAATTTAAAACATTAATCCTTTAAAACTTTGTAAAAAGAACAAAATAATTAAAATAAAATTTAACTATTTTAAAATAAAAACGCTAAAGACTCATTTTGTTTAGTTTTGACACAATATTAATCTTACAAATTTATATTTAAATTCAATTCCCTAGAATTTTTATGCATTGTTTTTTTCACTATCAAGAACAAGCTTAAATAAATAAACTATAATATCTTAAGTTCATAATAAAAACCTTTTTTTTAATACACAATAAAACTAGAAGTATAATTAATTTCTGGATGTTAGATGAGTAGTAAACAGAATGAATGTTTCCACAAGGTATTTTTTACCATGCAGAAAGTGATAAGAAAGGGTCTGGATAACAAGGGTGCAGCTCAGGTGTAAAGGATGACTAGACTCTGGACTCTTGAACAAAAACTAATGGCTTTAATTCACTGCCTTTGCGTGTGAACTCCTATTCATTAGTGTTATCTGTCTTTTTTCACGTGCTGATAAGGAAGTGTCCTTCTACGGGCAGATATTTTCTGACAAAGACATATTGTTTATCTTGAGATCGGATATTGTCTATTGATTGTTCTGTTTATCAGCACTTTTCACACCTGAAACATTTCTGATATGAACGCTATTTCCCCATTTACATTTTTCTGGGAAACCGCAGAACCGAGATTTTTGGCCATTTGGTTGCCCTCAAAAAGATTTTTTACATTTTTTCGTAAGAAGAAAGATCGAGGTTATGTTCGTTTGTTTGTTTTGTGAAGTTTGCGAGTGCTTTTTGTTCTTCAGTTGTATGATGTTTTATTCAATAGAAATGCATTATACATATAAACAGTATGTTTTATAAAACTTTTTTTGAACTTTTGTGTTGCGTATTATAATAAATTCATTGTTTTTAGTATAGCTAATAAAAACTGTTTCGCAAGCGATTCCTTGCTACATGATGTTATTGATGAAGCATATACATATGACAGTGCAATGTCATATACATATGATTGAATTTATATTGCTTGTTTGTTCAAAACATATGTTTCAAATGTCAAGTTCTCAACTAATCTTTGTGAGGACAATATTTTTTATATTTGAAATTTTATACTGAAATGAAAATATATGAAATTTGTTCTTCTTTAGTTACTCTTTACAGTGGAATAGGTAAAAAAGTATAAAAAATACTCAGGCACTCTTATTTTATTCATAATTACAAAAATAAACAAAATTATTCATATTTTTTATAAATAAAAAATACTTTTGTATATATTTCCTTGTTATTGGGCTGTTCTCTGTTTATTTTGTTACAATACAAAACAAAAAGTATGAAAATATGACAACAAATAACGATTCTATGAGGGTTTTACCTAAACTCTACATTTTCGCAAAAAAACCTGCTTAGCACTTTTGAGTATATCCATAGGCCAGGCGGCATAGCACTAAAAGGGTTAAAAAAATATATGTATGTAGAATTATGTAAATTTTAAAAATTGCATATTTCCTCATCATTTACATCAAATTATCATATAAAAGTATAAACAGTAAGAATTCTAAGGAAATACAGAATTGTTACTTTTCAGTATACAATCCCCGTAATAATAAAAATTGAACCCTGTGGCACCTAATAAATAGTATCTTTCAAAAGTGATTTGTAAATTCTATCAAATTTATTTATTACTCTCTTTTAAACCTTTTAAATATGAGTTTCAATAAGTTTAGGCAAAGACTATGAGGCAATAGTCAAGGGTGGGGCTACTTGAAAATTATTGGTCATATGGCCAATAATTTTCAAGGGGTTTTTATTTTGTCAATCAGAGAATTCTGATTTTAGGTTAGGTTAAAGGGCATTAGGCCTGAAATTAGTATATCAGGAGAGATAGGACATCAACAAACTTACTCAGGAAGACAGTCCACTGACACCACAATTGTAATAAACAAACACAATAATAATACACGTTGCACAAATGTTCTGTGCCACAGGCACTTTATTCAGGTTTGTTTACTACTACTGTAATGTTAGTGGACTTCTTCTTAGGTAAGTATGCTGATTTCCTTTCTCTGCAGAATTCTGATTTTAAAATTATAATAACTTAGCATTTAACCCATTGCGGATCACGTAGTGTGGAGCGTGCCTGGGCCTAACGGTATGAACTAAATTCGCAACACGGTGCTACACCTGCCCTGCCGGCCTAGCGCACTCGCAAATCATACACATTTTGTTATTTAAATTACATAAACATTACACTGACCATATTAGTAGTCTATCTAATTCAGACAATTGCAATTTAACCTCCATTTTACTGGAAATCACACACATGACAAAACGATAAGACCAAACTCAAGGACTTAATTCCCCAAACTAATTTCAAGTAGTCGAGACAAAAATGAACAGGAAACAGTAACAAAGATAAGATAAGGAGACAAACAGATAAGCGCCTCAAAACAAATAGGTGCATTGTAACAGCAATAAAATAACATTGACTCTGAGGGTCGAGTGATGCAACTGTAAACAAGTGCCGCAACGTCAATGTCACGTTGTTGAGCTATCGATCGACTCGGCGAGAAACGTTAAGTCCACGTCTTTGATTCGCAATGGGTTAATTGGTTTATTTCTTATTTAAAGGCCGAAAACATGGAATAATTATATATGAATTTGATATTATTTACAAATCAATCTCGAAAAATATCACCTATGTGTGCCACAGGGTTCAATTTTGGGACCATGCCTTTTTGTCATATCCAGTGTAAACATTTTTAACTGCCAGATGTTGCATTAAGAAAAATTAGTTGTACTGAAATGTCTTGTTGTTTCGCAGGTAAGACTAACTGATGCATTAGTGTCATCCATGGAGTTCAAGAAAGCAAAAGATGCAGAGTTAGCATGGCTGGATGCTGTTATGGTGACCCGTAGCAAAGGTTTAGCCAAACCTCTCTTGGAGAACTCAGCAATGGAAACAGACCAGCCACGATCAACATCGCAACAAGCGGAGGGTGAGTGAGTTTTCTATAAAAAACATAAAGACATTTGACATAATTAGGTGATAACAATATTGTACAAGTTGTAAATGGTAGAACTGTAATTTTATATTATTTTCTCTCTTTTAGTTAATTGAGAGGTGATTTTAGATCTGTGATATGTTTTGCTCCTGGAAGATTCTTTTTAGAGGTTTGGGGGGAGAGGGATTTGAATATTAATACAGCAGTAAACTTTATTATACATATATGATAGAGGCAACAATACACCTTTCTGAGTTATATTTCAACTCAGATAGAAACAAGGTTCTTTAACAACACGTTCACTGCGTTGTTATAATTTCTTGGCCATTCATCCTGTGTATCATGCGATCTTGGGGTCTCGTTGCATACCATCAAGTCAGTCAAGAAGTTATGCGCACAATATCATGTCATCAATTGAAGATAGAGCACTCTAGGTTATTGTTTTAGAACTATCAAGTTTCTGACATCATAAGTGCAATGTATGGTGTGGATATAGCATATAAGTACAAAGCCTCGGAATCTTCTGTCGCATATAAGGAAGTACTGTTATAAATTATACTCTAGCTGAGAAATTGAGGTTATGTTGTAAATAAACAGACAGCAACCACATGGAACAACTCTCCCGCCTTTTCAAACAACAGCTGACAGTCTGTTTGCTAATATTGACGTTTAGTCTACCATGTGATCGACGAGGTCTATAGGTCTCGCACCTCATATAACTAATACGTCATTACTCTAGTGCGGCGCACATAACCTATAGATCTCCCGTAAGATTTAGGGTAGTATTAAATCCACAAAGAAAAATGCTTCTATAGAGTTCAACTTCTGCAACAATGGGTTAATTACAACGAAAACTATCACAACCGCAAATAAGGAATTAAATGCACATTTCATCACCGTGTGAGTGTAAGCCTACGACACGAGACCCCGAGATTTCGTTACGCAGTGAACATGTTAAATAAAAATTCGTTATGGCTTTATAGGTACCTAGAGTATAGGCTATACAACAGTCTTGAAGAATCAAACGTCTATAGCTTGGACATATCAAACTTCTATACCAATGAAATAACAAAATCATATCAGGAAGCTAGCACTAAACCAAAACCGCTTCGCAAATAAGTGGAAAAATTCCAAGCAATAACGAAATGACAGAACTAGAAATAAATGAATCCACATTAACATGTATACTGAATACATAATCCAGAAGATATGTGATCATTTGAATAAGTCTTTGTTACTTAGAAGCCAAACGTCAAAGATATTAAGTAAATAAATGTTCCCACAAATGATATGATTTTGTTATTTCATTGATATCTGATGTCCAAGTTTTAGAAGTTTGCTTCTTCAAGACTGTTGCATATCCTATACCCTGGGTACCTATAAAGCCATAACAAATTTTGATTTAAAGAACCTTGTTTATGTCTCAGTTGAATTATAACTCAGAAAGGTGTATTGTTGCCTCTATCATTGAGCGGTAAATGAGAGATGAGAAAATTAAATATTTATATCTAAATTGATTCGAAGGACCAGGGAATTTTTATATTTAAAAAACGCCCAAAAAATGTTAACGTCTATAGAGAGTTTGTGGATAATTTGCTGTTACAAAATGGGACAAAATGTCGAGCAATATGCTTACAAAAATAACTAAAGTTACACACATGAAATGATGAAAACAGTACCTTGTCCAATATTCCAATTAGATGAGGGAAGGTCCAGAGACAACCGTTGGTGAGGTGGTAGCGAGGTCCATCAATGTCCTGGTACAAAGTAGGGAAACGCCAACGAACGACAGTTCTCACTTCATTTCACCTTCTTGACACGAATCACGGTAGAACGCTTCTCGCAAAGTTCATCTGCCACGGAAGCACGCACAAAGAAGATCTTGAAGCACAAACTATGGCGGGAGTTCACACAAGAAATTAAATGTACAAAATATCACACACAAAAATATTAAAAGACGTTTAAGAGTGGTTGGTTAACAGAGATTTAGAGAAACAATATAGAGAGAGCACGAGGCAGAGGGCCTCCAAAGTGTATATGAGAGAAGTGCGTTGTGAGCCAGGGACGTTACAAGACCGAGTTTTCTAGACAGAGTGAGGTGGCGTAAACCCCGCGTGGTGCAAAACGTTTTTAGAACAGTGCATTCCAACCAATCAGATTTCAAGACGACTGACTACGTCATATCGCCTGATTTATGTCGCTTTTAGAAAGCGTTATCCCCCTCTCTCTCTCTCTCTGTTGAGATATTTCAAATTAAAAAATAATACAACTTAAAATGCGCTCTTGGCTTAAAAACTATTTCTTAATGCTAAAGTGTTAACACATTAAATGCTATTATAAAACCTTAAAATATAAGTTATAAGTACTGAACAATCATATTTGTATAATTCAGTTTACTGCTGTATTAAGATTCAAATCCCCCTTCCCCCAAGCATCAAAAAAGAATCTTCCAGTAGCAAAACATACCACAGGTCTGAAATCATCTCTCAATTAACTAAAAGGGAGAAAAAAATATAAAATTACATTTCATATAATATGTACTCAACAGAAATGAGACAACAGCTGTCAACAGTTGAGATTGTTAGAATGAAATCTAATGTAAGTCTCCTAATTATGCTGTCATTAATTGAAGATGTTAAATCATCAGAAAAAAATGTATGCATAGTATTTAATTGCGTGTAATGCAACTCACCCTCGAAAATCAATTGCTGGGCCTACGAGGATGGGTACGAAAGCACCGTACTCATAACTACAAACCAAAGTTGTGGCCAAAATACAGTATTAAATAATACTGTATTTTAATAATACAGTATTAAATAATAGTAAAAAGTAAACAACTTATGGAGAATTTAGGCTGTTGCCAATTCAAGAAATAATGAATAATTGTTTAGGCCTATCCAAAAATATAACTATGAAAAATATATAAACTGTAAACAAATATAACAACAAATAGATTAAATAACAACTAACAAATATACCAGAATGACTGTGAACAATAATTACAAACAAATAAAAGATAACAAAGTAATTGATAAAAAACTACAGAGGGTTTTGTCAATTAATGGCAGCCTAAACAGCCGGGGCCTCGGGAACACTAAAACATTTTGAAAGTTGGCCAATTTGGAAAATTCATGAAGTATTAATCAAAGGTTAAGTTATTAATCCCACCAAATTCTGCGGGTGAGACAGGGCAGCTCCTAATGGGAAGAAAATTAAACAACAAAGCCCCCAAGAACCCTGTCAACAATAAAACCCTACGGCATCATCAAAATAAGGAACAAAATATCAAACTAAGAAATATTTTTTTGATCTGAATTTGCTCTCTCTCTCCAAACCCTCCTGCCTCACTTTTTCTTCTTACAAAATAAAAGTCTCCAAAGTTCAACCAAAACAGAAGAATATCACAAAAGAACATAATCCGGGAGGGACCTTAAGAGAAAAATGGATTGCATTATGAAGTCTTCTGCCTGGGGAATGGATCAAAATCACAGCAAGAGGCGACATCAAGGTGGAAGGCAATGCAGGTGACGATTCATCTACCCTCCCAGACCCTGGAACTGAAGACCAACTAGAACTTAGCCAGCAAACATGAAGAAAGACAGACGGCCGGAAAGTGAAGACAATTAGAAGGCAGACAGGGAAGAAGCAACAAAACACATATTGACACAAATGAAAACAAACAAAAGGAAGAAGAGGCCATTCCAGTGACGAATGAAACTGTGCAACGGTACAGTAATACATTTATATGTGATGTTAATCTTTTATTTGCTACATACTTATTCACAATATTAAGTGTATAACAAGTGTATGTCTATGTTTTGGCAAAAAATATGATAGGCTATTTACATATCTTTACTACTGTCAGGCGTCCTCTTATGCTCCTGAATGCATTTTAACCTGTCACCCCAGATTCCGGACTGTTTGCACCAGTGACACTGGTCAATTATAGGTTACCTACTAGGGTAATTTAATTATTATCTAAAAGAATCATGACTGTACCTGGAATCAGATGAGGACCAATTATTATTATTTTTTTTTTTTTTTTTGTAGAGGCTAATCTTTTTAACTTTATTCGGCTCATCCCCATAGACAATTTATCTTTGTGAGAACTTATTCAGACAGAGTAATGGGTAGAACAATTACAGTATAAAGTGAATATTACTGATAACCTCCAGTCAAGGCCAGGATTTGAACCTGCGTTACCTCTAGTTTAGTTTAGTTCTCTGAGAGGATTGGAGAACTCGGAGGCCATTCCTAGGCCATTTCAACCTTGGGTTTATTGTGCTCCCCAGACTACCTACCATTCTTTCTTCTGAGAGCTTGTCCCCGAGTATTCTCCTTCTCCAGAGCTTCACACTCAGTTAATAGGTGTTTGGCAGACTCAAGAGCCTCACCACAAAGCCAGCAACTGGTGTCTTCTGTGTAGATACCTATCTTTGCCAGATGTTTCCTTATGTTGCCGTGTTCAGTAATATACTTTTTCACCATCACCACTATCCCTAACTCAGGCTCAAATCCTGAGGCCTTAGATTGCTTGACCATGATTGGTTTTGGAAACTCATGAAGTTATTTCAATTTTGGAGATCAAACAAAATCTCCTACGTCACTTTTGTGAGTTTTTTTTATAATGGATCATGTATTGCAAGATATTTGTTTTATTTTACTTCCTGTTCAATAAAATAACTGTCTATAAGTATTGAAAATGTAGTAAATTTGTATTTAAAACATATCTTTTTAAATTTGTCTAACAGATTTTTTTCTTTAGATGCTGGAGAAGAATTACCAGATGATGAAATTTACACCTTAGACCCGCTTCCTCCACACGAGGTAAACCATACTGTAATAATGCTATGATTTTATTCTTTGACTAGTATGTTTTATGCCTTTGACTAGTATGTTTTTATGACCATATCCTTTTATGTGCATTCACAGTATTAAACTCTCATCTTTGAAAATTAATCCATCCATAATGTAGACAGATATATCCTTACAGCAAGTTTTGCTTTGGATGCAATATTTATATCTGAACTAGCTGTACCCACCCGCTTCGCCGGTCATAATATTGAGTTTGATTATACCTAATAGAAATGTGCAGCAAGCTTTCAGTTTACACTGTATTTTTCCACTATTATTCAAATTATTTGATCTAATATCCAATTTAAAACAGCTGATATGTTAAATTTACTACTGTACTCAATTTTAAAAGTTTAGCCTACCACAATTTTACTCAATTTATTTTGATTTAATAGCTGTTAATCAAATCAATCAATTAATATAGCTCCTTAAGAATACCATGGGAATTTTGGAAGCCAGTGGGACGGATTCCTGAGGTCGGAGAGGAAAAACCTCTCTTATTGAGCCTCTAGGGGCCAAGGTAAACCTATGTACAAAATTTCAAGCCATTGGACGTATAATTTTGGAGAAATAGTGATGAGTGGTAAATTGCTTTTATATATATATAGATATATTTCTTGTAGTTTACAAACTTTGATTGCCTGAAAAAATCTGAAATTCTACTTTTACAGGCCTTAAAGTACGGCAATTGACTCTAAATGAAATGTTTGGGGTTCTCGCCATGTTAAGCCAGGTCCTATGAACTGGCTATACATGCGTTAAAATTAAATTTAAAATTTTCCGATTGAAATCAGTTTGTTCTCTTAGATAAAAAAGTTTCAAAATCTAGACAAATCTGTAAGTCATACGTTTAGAGGGCACAAATTACTGTAGTTGACTCTGAATCAGTGAAATATAGGGTTTCTCGCCATATCTAGCCATATCCTATGAACTGGCTATGCCTTTGGTCAAATTAAATTGTAAATTTTCCGATTACAATCAGTTTGTTCTATTGGATAAAAAAGTTTCAGTCTAGAGATATTAGTAAGTCTACTTTTAGAGGGCACAAAGTACTATATTTAACTCTAAATCAATAAAATATTGAATTTCTCGCCATGTTTAGTCATGCCCTATGATCTGATCTGGCTATGCATGCTTTAAAACTAAATTGTTATTTTCCTAATGAAAAAGTTTGTTCTCCTAGATAACAAAGTTTTATAGTCTAAAAAATCTGTAAGTTTACTTCTAGAGGGCGCAAAGTATGATAAATGACTGAATCAGTGAAATATTGTGTTTTTAGCCGTGTTTAGCCATGTTCTATGACTTGGCTATACATGTGTTGAGATTAAATTGTATATTTTCCCATTGAATACAGTATGTTCTTCTAGATAACAAGGTTTCACTATCTAGAAAAATCTGTAAGTCTACTCTTAGAGGCCGTAAATTAACCAATTTGATTTACACACACAGATTGAAAATCTAGCTCTACTTAAGGATGAAGGAGGTGAGATAGAGCAAAAAGTCGTAGGGCCAAAGTTGTAGATCGTCTCAAATCAGGTGCAGAAAATGGAGTTAATTTTGCTGTAGAACCGTTCATTTAGTCGCTACAATCCAATTAGAGAAACGCTGTTTTTGGCATTTAAAATTTTAGCACTAAAAAGGCTGCCATTTTCGATTTACTAAGAATGTTTCAAAATCCTTTCTTATTACACATAAACAACATAAGACCTTTGACTTTACAAAATTTCAGCCTCGTAGGCTTAGTACTTTTTTAGTTACTGCGATGAGTGAATGAGTCAGTGGTATTTGCCTTTTATAGGTATAGATTATAACTTAATATGCACTTTATGTCATGATAAGTGAATCCTTCCAAGACTTGAAAGTAAAGTTCTTAAAGAGTGATTAGCCTAGTGGAGTAAAGTGCCAGGTGAAGACCATCCTTATACATTCTACATTTACTTCATTTTATCAACAGGTGGTCATTGCCAAAACAACTCTTTATATTATAGCCAACACTGTAGGACTTGACCATACATCAATCCTTTCTAATATCCCTATAATACTTAGAATGCAGTGTTCCCTATCAACTGGCTGTTGAGCTCAACTGTGTCTGAAAATAACAGATTTTTTTTCCAGTGGCTGAAGACCACTTTTTAAGTACTTGAAGTTGATCTTCTATGCCTAAGGGCAGAAGTTGAACCTATTTTTACAGTAAGTGAAGGGGAAGTGTCGCATATACTGAAATGGAAAGTTTTTTCTAAGAAGATGCAGGAGCTAGTAAAGATGCTGACAAGTTGATCATTAGCTGATTAAGATGATCGGTCAGAAAAAATCATACTAGCAGTAAAAATCTTCAAATAAATAAGCCTAGACCTCAAATAAAGAACAAGGAAGGCCGATCAACAAAATGTCTGTTCATAAATATATTCCTAATGTTTACTTAAATGTATAGTATATACCTTTTTTGGATGAACAATTTTAGAAAATATCCATATGTATAGAAAAAGAATTTTAGTTTTACAGGAAATTCTAATAAATGGCATTGTTCACATAATTTTTTATTCATTAGTTTCTTCAGTAAAATGATATGTCCATTGTAATTTATTAATAAACATTTCACAATCTATTGACTATGGATAGAATAAAAAATGCAAATTATGGTATCTCTCCCTGATATTTTCCTCTTTTATGGGATTTTAATATTTTGATTGTTGTTTGTGTGTTCTTCCTTCTTATACTTTTTGTCACTCAGCACTGGACTGAGTGTGGAGGGTTAAGGGTCATTTGTATGGCCACAAATGTCCCTTTGCTGTGTCCAAGGTTCAGATCTTAAAGCCAGAGTTTGTATGAGGGTTATACTGTTATTTTTTACACTTTTCAAGAAGGCGTTTATATTTTTTCTTACGATACCAAGGCCTTTCAAAAACAAAAGTAAACAAAACAAAATTATCACTCTTATAGCTGACAAGGGTTCCACTACTATGATAACAAACAAACAGATTATAACAAAGAAATGAATCGTCATCTTTCAGACACCGCCATTACAAACTTCTGGATCATGACCCCACTGAAAAATACAACCAGGAATTGAAAATTCTTATATCACCATGATAGATTTCAGGATCTTAACACATCTACCCATCTTCTTTTAGCCAATGAAAACCTTAGTCCACCTCAATTTTATATTATGTTAAAGATCCCCAAGGCACACTTCCACCTCCAGGTAGACATATAGTGGCAAATTGCAGCTCCATCAATGAGCGCACATCTGTTTTTGTGGGTGACAACTTCATCCCACAGTAAACCAGCTGACCTCTCATATCCTGAGACACTAGCCATTTTATGGAACTCCTCAATGATATACCACAACCTCTGCCTTCCAATGCCACCCTTTTTACAATAGATGTTACCTCGCTTTACACAAATATCTCCCATGCCCACAGCAGCCTTAGAACACTAGCTCAACTTATGACCAGCTAATTCAAAACCGGCCTCATCCTTTCTGCTTCAGCTAATCGAATTTATTTTAGAAAAGAACCATTTTCAGAGCTCTGGTAACAAATACATTCAAGTCAAAGGCACTGCTATGGGAATACAAGTGGTGCCATCTTATGCAAAACTTTCCTAGGGTAGGCCGGAACAAATTTTTCTTAAACAACAAGTATCGCAACCTACATGCTATGTTTTATCGATGACATCTTTATGATCTGGACAGACTGTAAATCTAATCTAAGGAATTTCTTACAGAGCCTAGAACATTTTTCCACTCTCAATTTGACCTTGAATATTTCCCAAAACAAAATATTTTTCTGGATGATGAAATTCACCATGAGGCAAGATTTCTACAGACAGACAACTTCATTACAGGATTCAAAATAGGATTCATATTAACAACAAATTAACTTCAGTATCTATATTTTCTAGGGGTGTGTGAGTAGCAATTTTAGGATTCAAGTTGAGTTGAGATTTTAGACATAATTTCGAGTTCGAGTTTTTTTCAAGTCGAATATTTAACTCTTAATTTTGAAAAATGAAAACACTGAAATAAAGTAAGCAATACACTTTAACACTATTTATTTAGTTCGTTGAATAATTAATAAAGTTTGGAACACTGTTTTAGAATCTATGAATAGTATCAGTGATTAAATTTAAATATTCCTTAAGATATATGTTAAATAAACTGTAAAATAATATTTGAAATATTTGTCATAACTTATAAAAAATGGGCCTAAAATAAATTCAGAGTAAAAATTTAAAATAATGAAACCAAACAAAAATTGCAATCTGGTTCTAAAAACATTATATAATAGCCTTATCCTCAACTCTTCTGCGAAAGTTGATTTATAAACTTTAATCAAATTAAAGTGACAAACTTTAATTAATTTTCTTAATATATAAAGAATACAGCAATAGACGTGGAAAGAGATTGGTCTTGTCACTAAAATCCATTTTATTTTCATTTTATTTCCCACGGTACTTTGCATACTCGGTTTACAAGTTTCAAAAGTTCACAAAACTATTAATGTGTGATAATTTTGTTCAATTGAAAGTCAAACCTAAAAATCCATAAAACAGTAGTTACACAATAATATATTCTTTTCAGCTGACCTGAATTTCGCCATGGACTACAATGTTTTGTTTCCACTAACAGAAACTCATATATATATATATCAGCATCAACAAACGCACAAGGCACAAGACCTCATTAAACAGCGGCGGTGGCTCAATGGCTAAGGCTTCGGACTGCGGAGGGCAAGGTCCAAGGTTCGAATCCTCTTTGAGCCAACAGTTGGTACTTCACTCGTTGAATAAAGTTGACGCACAAGCCCATGTCAACTGGCAAGTGAAGTTAAAAAAAATAAAATAAAAAAACCAAGCGATAACAACTGCCATGTCGCCTTATCAAGGTTAACCTTGTTTTCGTTTTCATCATACTATTTGTACTTCCAAGTGCCAAGTTGAGTTGTCATTTGTCAAGAGACGGGCGTTATTAACGAAAAATTATCTATAACAGGTTATTTAACGAAACCTGTTATAGATTTTACAGGTTACATGAAATACCCTGTTAATTTTGTAATTCCCAGTCATGATGCATGGATAAGGTTATATCTCGAAAATTGTATAACTATAACACATGGTGGTAATAGAGAGTAAATATAGCGTGCTGAGAAGTAAGCGGAACTGTAACTGAACTACGAATGAAACTTAAGACTCTTGTAGTTTACAGTTAAATTATTTTGTTAGTCACGGTGCCGGAACGGAACCGTTCCGGGCATTCTATCTTAACTTTTTATAGCTTTTTAATTTCAATAGTTTACGTTCCATGCATAGTTTATGTTACAGATTGAACACGATTTAATTAAATCTGTCCAAAATTATCAGTCTTAGAATAGTTTTAGTAGTGAATTTTAGAGGATGGACTTGAAATAAATGCAACTGTTAATTTAAAATGTTGATAAAAGTGATGTAAAGAAGTTTTGAATCGGTTCAATAACTGATTCTTTGTGATCAGTTATCACGTTTTGTATAAATAACTAGTGATGGCTATTTGGAACAGCATATTTGGAAGTGCCTTTTTTATAAATAACGAGAATACTTTTCGCCGTAATCACCATAGCCGTACGATTCAGACTGGTGTGTGTGAATCTCGAATCTGAATACATTATGAGAACATACCTGGTTACGAATACGATATTATGATCATATTTTAAATAGAGTTGCCTACATAAAATGCTTATCTTTATAATCTATTATACAAATGGGATTTTTGTCTTGAGTATAGCGTTTTACGCTCAAAGATATGGCAAAACTCAACTCGATTTTTAATCTCGAGTCAAGGTTTTTAAAACTCGAATTTAGAGCTACTCGCACACCACTAATATTTTCACAGATGCCATCCAAACAACACCAAATGCTCTCTTCTGTACATCTAAGCGACAAGAGCGAATAATTTAATTTCCAACCCTGAGAATTCCAAACTGACATCTAACTAATCCTTTCTAAAGAGGATATCCTAAAAACCTTATTAAAAGAAATTATAATGGTTCAATCATCTAATAAAAAAAACAGGTAAAAACAAATCCACTCAGCTTACCCCTTATTATGACCTACCACCATGGCCTACAAAAGCTAAATAATATTCCTTAAGATTGCTTCAATATTATTACCATCTCAACCCATACAAAAGACCTTCTATGCAATCCTCCAACTGTTACTTTAAGGCATTCAAAAAATTTGAAACAGATTTTAATTTGCCCAAAATTACTTGATTCCAGCAGTACTCCTGCCCATCATCTACAGCTCAGGGCTCTTCCATGCAGTAAAGCGTGTACTATCCATAAATCAACCACTACATTTATCACCTCTACCACCTCTGTTCAGTAGAAAATATAGTTCCCAACAAACAAATACCTATGGCTCCAGCAACATTATTTATCAGCTTCAATGTAATTTCTGTCCGTCTAAACATGTAGGCCAAATCATAAAAACTCCGCAAACTTATCAATGGACACAGACATGACTGGAAAGTAAATAATCATGAAAAACCTGTTTCATCCCTTAGCATGAGCCACAATCAGAATGTTGATAAATGTTTCACTGTCAGAATAATCAGATCACACCTTAAAAATAAATAGAGTGACTTGTAGTCAGGCCTCTAACATCAACTACAACTGCATACAATTGACACTTGTATTTTTCATCCTTATGTTGGCGCAAAGATCAGCATACTTGTTAAGTTTGCAATCATGTTATCTAGGAATGTTTGTATCCCATGGTACAGTAAATTAAATGAGAACAGCACTTTTAAGTGACTGACCATATTGTTATGTCTGGGCAAAGAGGTAACTGCAAGATCTACAAGAAAACCGTAATATCAGAGTCCATCATTGAAACATAAAATCCAGTTCTTACTTTTATCAAAGATTGATGGTTTATATTTCATAGGATTTTATTTAAGGTTTTCTCCAGTCTTAATGCTTTATTAACTGAAGTAATCGAAGTACACAGAATCATTACTTATACGAGTTAAGAATCAGGTTGAGTTTATAATGAAAATTACAAGTATACAAAATATTCAACTTTTTAGTTGAAAATTTTAACAGTATTTGTCATTTATGATGCAATAATAACTACAACAAAATAATTGAAAACTAGAAAACAAAGAAAAAGAATGATAAGTGTTGAAAACAATGTGCTTGGTTGGAGCGACAGACTGGGGATATTTCCCTTTTACGTGTATGCAAAGGCAGGAGATGGAGCCGCACCCATGCACGCTCTGATTGGCTGCCCTCCCCTTTTTCATTCAAGAAAATTTACGTTTTTGATAGACAGAGGGAGTTGGCCAAAGACATGTCTAAGTTGATACTGCACTCTAGCAGAAGTTTTTCGAACTATCCTTTACACTATTGACAGAAATATCTCATTTGGGATATAATCGTTAACTGCATTTGAGGCAAAGTAGAGGCTGAGTATATATATCCATTTGCCGCTCGCGAAGGGTTAAGCTTTGTTCTTGCAATAGAAAGATTCACTGCCTCTTACCTTGGCTTTAAACTACTAGGCACCCAGTCAAAACATAAAGAGCTGAAGCTGGATAGAGAAGACAATCTAGACTGTCTTTTTATAACACTTACTTTGGTTCTCATGACTTGACGATAAACTAACATTGTTATCAAATTTTATGGTTAGGTTACTCATAAGCAAATCATTCTAGCAACATTAAATGTGATCTGTGAATAGAGAAGCTCATTGTGGACAACATAGAACTTGTAACATTTAATAGCTAGCACCACTCTATTTGTACTGGACAAAATACTTAACTGTTGCTGTGTAACACCATTGGGCCTCAGGGCTCGACAGCTATTCCATTTGCAACAGGTATTGTTGGGCTTGACGTGGCAACTAAAATGTTGATAAAAAATTAAGTCTTGCATTACTGTTTTCCAGATCACAGGTCACCAGCCTGTATTTGTCAATGAACTGAAACTGTCGGACTTCAAACAAGTGCTGACTAAATTCAACATCAGCTCCGAGTTCTCAGGCGGTGTGCTGTGGTGCTGTAACAACACTGTGGCAGTGAGACGGGTTAGTAGCAGCTACTGAATACCTATAGATAATTTATAATTTGCTACAAAATGCTCTTTGTATGATAACTGTGCATTTTTATTATTATTATTATTAGCTGCAAAAAAGACCAATCAATCAGATCACGCAAAGTTCACATTCTGGCCTTGTTTCTTCTTCTTTCTCAGGCAGCCTTTAATTTTTATTTCAACATGGCTCTTCTTTCTTCTGTCCATTTGGCTCCTGTTTTCTTCTTTTGGTTTCTCTCTGACTCCACTTTCCATTTGTATATTTTAGATCTATAAACAAATCTATTGGTAATTTAATTTACTCCGATTTCAGCTTTTTCTGTCTTTTTAAATTCCTGAAAAACAGATATTTTTTTGATTTTTTTCTGTGGCTTCTAGTAATATTTTTGTCAGACTGTTTTTCCTGGCAGATGTTTGATGTGACCATAAAACTGTAAGCGTCTTTTCCGAATGTTGGCTGAAAAGTTCGAGAGCTCTTCAGTTCTTGTGTGGGATTGCAGTCAATATCCTTCATCAGTGAGTTTTGGGCTGTGAATTTTCCTGATGATTTTATGTTCTTCTTTAAGGATGTTTTCTTTGAGGGTTCCTTTTCTGTTGAGGTCTAAAATTTCACTTGCGTATAAGACTTCAGGTTTTATCACGGTGACATAATGTCGAATTTTGGTGAGGATTCATAGGCATTTTTTACTGTACATTTTTTGCCTTCGGCTGAGAGCCCTCTTCATTTTTTGAATGCGGGTCTCAAATGCCATCTGTCATTTCCCGATGGTTCTATGATTTTACCATTCTATGTGCATCTTTATAAGTACTATTATGTGGGCTTAGAACTTTGTAGATGTAATTGTACTGTGGATTCAGATTAATGACTTGCAGACTTTTGTAGAATAGTAAACCTTAAATATGTACGCTGAGTTTTAGTCAACACTATAATTTATTTAACTAGTTCTTTCTTAAGACGCCAGTCATCAAGGTATGGGTGAATATTTATTTCAAAGGAGTATGATGAGAGTAGATGATCGAATGTAATCAAAAAACTATTCCTTAGAATAGGACTTCCCAAACAGAGGGTCAATTTTTGAGTTATTTGCAAACAGCCATTTAAAATTCATACTTTTTTTATTTAAAAATGTCAACTTCCAGTCATGATTAACATTTCAAAAACCTTATAGAACATTTGAATTTAAAATTCAATTTTCTATTGATTTATGTAGTTATTTTTAAGAGTGCAGAGGCTGTCGGCCATATTGGTTTTAATTCCATAAGAAAAATGTTATTTGCAAATCTATATTTCTTCTTTATTTATTGACCAAAAGTTGTTTATGAGGTGTGATTTTAAACTCATATTGCACGTTTGGTTTGCTTTTCATATTTCAAATACATACGCCTAGTTTTGAAAAATAGATGAAAATAAAAGTCTAAATATTTTTTATATATTTTTCTATAAACCTGATTAGGAATTCGCAAAGCAATTCCAACGCGCAATTCCATTCTTGATAAAATGCTCTTTATTTGGAAAAAATCTGTTTAAAAATAACTGTTCAATATGGATATGCGTGATTGCATGTTAAGTTTGAAAATAACATTGTCCTTATGGGATTAAAACCAACATGGCCGACAGCCTCTGCAGACTCTTAAGCTAAAAATGTCCACCCACCCCTAGAAAAAAAGCACATATCAGCATAGGGTTGATTGTAATATTTGAGCTACTTTCAACTTACATTCAACATTTAAAGAAAATTCTAATACATACACAAATTCTGAGCAGAAAACCGTCATTTATTGGACAACAAATCAAAATAGGCTGAATTGATTTTAAATGTATTTTCTGTGTAAAAAGTAATAATGTTTATCCAGTGAAAATAAATCTGCTATTTTAACTCAAATACTTATTCGTATTGTATACTTGTTATGTTTTTGGGCTGTAAATAAATAATAAAATTGCTAACTCGTATACTTATGTTATTATTGGAAAAAATTGGTTGGGTATAATTTCAAAGACACAATCATCCAAGCCTTTAAATACCAAACCCTTAATTATATCCAATTCTTTTGTAAAAACGTCTTGGGGCTGTAAATAAATAATATAATGAATTTATTTCCTTATTTACAAAACGAAATTAAAAACAAAGAATCTTGCTGTCTCTTTTGCAAGTAATGCAATCAGCACACAAGTACAAAACAATAAAATTACAGCTACTATTATGGAGTTGCTAACAAAAATAAGTTACTAGCTCATATATTTATGTAATTATTGGAAAAAATTCATTGGGTATAACGTGAAAGAAATTCTTTTTTAAAAACGTCTTCACTGTTTGAAGAAGATTCTGTAGATAAACAATATGACTTGAAAAAAATATTTTTAAAATTTCTTCTTAAAGTGAACTATGAAACTTGTTGGTAGTTAGGTCGGTAGCGTAGTTGGTTTAATCCCAGGTTTTTTCTAAAGGTTATCAGTTTGATCCCAATCAGAGTCATGATACATTTTGAGAGAGATCAGCTGATAACCACCAGCTGTTCATTTGTCATTGGGCTATTAACCCTAGACCGTGAAGTAGAGCATAACATGTTTTGTATCTAACGCCTATGCCATCGTGAAGTAGAGCATATCATATCATATCACCAAGCGATAAACGTGGTACCAATCTACGCAGAATGTTCTGTTCTATATATTTCAGATTCTTAATAATTTTTTTATGCAATTTTATAAACGTAGGAAATCAATGAAAACGTCCTTTTCCCGGCAGAGGTC
Organism: Stictocephala bisonia; assembly: GCA_035578905.1. Lineage (NCBI taxonomy): Eukaryota > Metazoa > Arthropoda > Insecta > Hemiptera > Membracidae > Stictocephala > Stictocephala bisonia. The sequence goes on from JAQJVL010001026.1 coordinate 39,115, forward strand.
GGGAGCGGAACAAATGGTGATGTTTGACGTATGACTGAAGAATAACCAGAAGACGGAATAAGGCGTAGTAAATGTCAGTCTACAGAGAATGAAATATTCTATCCACCTATACAAATTGCTGCATTGGGTAATTTTTTTTTCGTGTTTTCCAATAGCGAGGAAAGGCATATTTATACTGTTGATAAAAGTTGTTGGTAAAGTTTATTTTTGGCTGTAATCTACTAATTATTGTATAATTATATTCAGAAATATGTCATCTATCAAGTTATAGTTCACAGAAAAATCCTAAAAATTATCTTATATTTTGTATTATGATTACAATGTTCACAATTTTTCAAGTGCGATTTACACAATTTGCACATGCTGCTTTATGGTGTTATAAGTTTTTATACTTTTAGGAATATTTTCATATATTTTACATTTTCTTGTAGCTGAAAGATAGAACTAATAAAGTACACGTAGCAAAAAATTATAAAAAATTAAACATACCCCTTATTTTAAAATTGTTATGTAATTTTTCACTGTTATTTTTTGTTTCCACGGTAACATTTTTATTCTTCTCAATAAATAAAAAATATAAAAATATGTTTTAGAGTAAAATATGAACATTTTTCCTGAACAACTTTTTCTTGTCTATTTAATGCTGATTTTTTGGAATTTTGACATGTACTATTTGACATGTACAATTTGACATGTACTATTTGACATGTACTATTTGACATGTACTATTTGACATGTACTATTTGATTACTTATAATGATTATACTGTAACTTTGCGAATGTTGTCATTTTTGCGTTTTATGAAAACAAAAAATTCCCAAAAACAAAATTCTCAAAAAATAAAATTGTAGTTTATCTAAAATATAACAACATATTATTATAGTCCACTAAATTCTAAACAATTTGGCTATCTTGGAATTATTTACAAACATGTTTTAGTACCTCTAATTAGGATTCAAAGTTATAGTTTCTTTTCAATATTTACAAGTTTTTTCATGATAATAATTATTTAATAAACTAGTGCGTGAGTTTTGATAGTAGTATATAAATGTATAGTTCTTGAGAAGAGAAACAATATGCTAAAATGTATATTTGAAGCATATTTAGTATTTTTTATGATTTTTACAAAAAATGGTAGTGGTCTTTTTTGAAAAAATTTTACAGTCTTGCCAAATAAACCGATTTAAAAAATTCTGATGCCATTTGAAAGCTTAAATGCCGTAGTGTACATGAAGAGAAAAAACAGTATTTCATTTGGATAATTTTTCTGAAAAAAAATTTCTGAAAAAAACATTGTTTTTAAACTAACAAAAATGATTGTGAAAAATGATTCATCTGATTTGCTCAAAACAGCGTGTTTTTACACATTAAACGGTTTTCCCCCTAAATATGAAGGTCTTAGGAGGTATAAATGAAAGGATAAACAAATAAGAAATATAAGTTGTTTTCCCTATTTTTTTTGTTAATAATCAATAAACAACAATAGCAATAGTTATTTTTAGCTTTTCCAACTCTCTTAGGTAATATTTAATTACTAAACTTTTTTAATTCTGAGAGGTTTCTTCTGTGATCAGAATTTATCAAGGTCAAGATAAAAAAGTGCATTTATAATAAGTCAATTTCATTTTTTGATTAAGTTTACTCTTTTCCTTATGTTACTCTTTTACGTCAAGCAGGAATCAACATTATTGTTACTTGAGTCAATCTGAACAGATTGCAAACAACAATCTATCACCTCTCAAAATGTCCAAAACTCAAATTATATTACAGATACTGCCTAGTTTATAAGCAAAGGTGAACCTCATGTAATCGGGTACTTTACCAACTCTTGGTAGAAAATCATTTAGGAATTCCCTTTTCATCTTTTCAATCAAAGCTATTTTGTTTCTTTCTGCTGTTGTAGAACTCCAATTGTCCGAACTCCAATCACCGGCAAGCAAAGCTGTAGGTCCCTTAGTTGCCCTGATTATTGGGCTATTAATAAACAGCTTTTTCTGAGGAACATTCAACCTTAGTTGGTAATAATGACGTCAATGACTACTCTTGTATATTTGCCCCTTTTATTCGCCTATAGCTACTACCCTCGTCTTATTAACCCTTTGACCACAGAGGAATTACTTACGTTGTGTCCAGAACCGCCGGGCCCAGTTGCGCTAGTACTACTGCCAGGCGCCAAGCTCACTCGGCAGTGTGTTACCCAGAACCGCCAAGCCATTTTCAGTCAATTTTGCATAAGTACAAATAAATATTTCCAGTTTGGGTAATTTAAACATAGAATAATATTTTTGGTGTCATTATTTTTGTGAACATATGTACAGATATATGTAGGCGGTTTTATGTTTTTAATTTAATTTAGAATTATAAAAATAAAAAATTACCAACAAAATTAAGTTAAAATTTCATAATTTTTATTTTTAAAATTAAAACTTAAAAATAAACATAACTCTCACTTTTTATTGTAAAACAACTAATGAAGAACGTTACCTGTGAATTTGAGCTATAAATACTTATAAATAACATTAAGTTTTAAATTTTAAGGAAGTTTGTATATTATGCAAAAATCGATATAATGCATACTTATGTAACCTACGTGCATTATTTTTCAATATATTATAATGTATTATTCAAGAAGTGCCTGAAATGTAATAAAAATGATAATTTAATACAAATAAATAAAAACATCACTCATAATTACGTTATTTATCTCACAATGTATGTAAATTGTTATACTAACAATTCAAAGATTCCCAGGAGTGGGTAAAAAAGATAATTTTCACCATAAAAAAATTAAAAAAAAAACTGAAACACTAAGTTTTAAAGGTAAATAAAAAGTGTATTCAGAAACAATTTTATGTACACTATATACAATATATTGACTGTTTGTTTATATTTTGCACAGACATCTACACCAATGTTAATCATTTTTGCTATCTTATGATAATTTACTAAATTAAATAAACATTTTTGAGGCTATCTATTGTCATAAATAGGGACCATTTCCATTCTACGAGATATACCATTTATTTATTCCTATAAATTACTAAACTGGGACAAAATTACAAAAAAGCCGATCTCATCAGCCCTTGGCGGTTAAAGGGTTAATCAATAATGATTCATAAATAAATTTTATTTTCATTACTTTACAACATAAACAATTCCTACAGGATACAAGGTAAAAAAACAATATCAGTTTGTAATTAAAATGAATTTATTTTGAAAATTAAATCTTAACTTGAAGTAAAATAAGGCCAGATCCAAGTAATAATTTGATATTTCTTTATAATTAGTTGAAAGGATTATGCTGAAACCAATCAATTGTGAGTTGATTTTATAATATAATCAAGGATAATATTCAAGAAATTTTATTGTACTGTCTCACCTTGGAATATATAATTTTGTAAGTCTAATTATTGTTATATAGAGTTAATGTAACTACATTATTTATTTAACTTTTTATTCACTCATTACTGACTAATGTTCTATTTCTAGCTGTAACTATTTTCATTTTTGATTGTTCTAGCACGAAGCAGGAAAAGTTACATTGGAAGGATGTCTCTCTGAAGATTATTACAAAGTTCGAGAACTTCTTTACGAGCAGTATGCCATCGTATAAGTTGTTTTGTGTATTATACATTGTACATATCAGTGTTATTACCATTACATTTTATGTAAACAAATTGTGTATTAAAACATATTTTTTAACTAAGCAATCTGTCTTTTGTACAAAATTTAAATAATTCCACAATTGAATATTTTTAATTCCTGCTAATCTGAACATAGTGAACATGCTGATGTGCCTATACTACAGACATGTTACTGATTTAGCATTATTTTACGAATTCAATATGTTTTATATAAATAGTAATGACATTAAAATCACTTATGGTTTGCCAAAATAACCTTTGCAAGGCAGGTGATAGTAGCAATAAGATAAAATGTCTTGTCAGTCATTCATGAGAGATGCTGTGTAAAAGTAAGTGGATATAGGTTATTTTATTTCCTGTTTACCGATTCAAATATAGAGGCTGGCTTTAAATTATGAAGGTCAGTTACGAATTTGTACTTAGAGATAACAACAAATATATCAAAAGTTTACCATGAGACAATATTATCTATAGAAGCTTTGAAATTAAAAAGGTTTGGCTTAGTGATGTTCTACTGTATAATAGTTTATTAATTGCTTTATTTTATTACACATGTGGTGGCATTGACCTACTTGCCAACCGTGAACACATATTGTATAATGACCAACTCAACCAGCCGTAAATGTATGGTGGTATTGACCTCAAACATACATGTACAGTAGTAATGATCCACCCACCCTATATGAGTATGAGTAATGGGAGAATAGTCATATCTCCTAGTGAATTATTTACCTACCCTAGTTATTTGTATATTGTAAATTTGTATATTTACATTAGATACACCACTTACATGATATAAGTAACAATTTGGTAGGAAAATTGTCAACAAATCAAAGCTTAAGGCTAGACTAACACTAAGTTACATTAGTTTCAATAAAAAATATAGAAAACATTAACATTATTTCCTAACATCCAGGTAATATTGTACTCTATAAAGCAGCGTTCAGTTAAATAATTAAAAGTTAGGATTTAAATTTTACTGCTGACAGTTCAGAAGAATGTCTAAAGGAAGTTTGTTATATAATCAAACAGAAGAGTAAAATGGCATTTTTTCAAAAAATACTTTGTGGTGAACAGGATATTGAAAAAGGTCTGAATTACATGTACAGTAACAGACTCGTGCATGTTCAGTTACCGTTCAGTGATATGACATGTCATCAATCATGCATACGCTTTCTCATCTTTCATACCAATTATAGACTCGTGACTCCAGCCCTCTCGTGCAAGTTCAGTTACCGTTCAATGGTCGGTGATAAAACATGTCATCAATCATGTACCCCCGTTCTAATCTTTCATACCCGTTTCCCCTTATGACAGGCTTACATTTTTACTTTGGCCTCTTCATTTTTGTATAACAATAGTTTTTCATTATTATATTACGTATTTGTAGAGGTGAAAATGAATGAACGTCACACAAATATAGTATAGTAAACCCTCGATTTAACAGACTATATGGGACAGGCTCTAGTCCGTTAAAGCCGATTGTCCGTTAAATCAGGGTGAACTCACCTCAAGCTGTTATGAGACTGCCACACCTTAATCAATACTAACTGTGACGCTGTCAGCTAATTGTTAACTCTAAGATTAATAAAATATACTAATAAATATTGTATAAAGGTGATTAACCAACACATTTTATAAATTACAATTTTTCTATAAAAATTCCTTAATAACCTTAATTCCGTGATATATAGAATTTTAGATACTGTAATGCAGCTGTACGTTAAATCGGGGTCTGTTAAATCAAGGGTTTACTGTACTTTATTTGTGAGTGTATGAGAGAAAAGATATGATTAATTACTTTGTACAAAAGTTCGGGACTGAAAAATAAATGGACTTGGAATAGGAATATGAAGGAATACAAATGTATTTTTTGTATATACATTTTAAAAATAGATATACAAGAATCCCTATTTGATACCTTCATAATTAATCTTATAATTTGTCTTTTTATAACCTTATTTTTCAAATAATTTTGAAAGGGTTGGCAAAAGTACTATTGGTCTATAATTGTTTGGTGATGTTTTATTACCTGCTTTATAAAATGAATTGATTTCAGCGTATTTTAATTAAAATAACAGGAAAAATTCCCTAATGTAAAGCCAAACATTTTTTTAAGCTGAAACATAGGAAATTTATCTCGGCCAATTGGCTTCTTAGATTTCAACGAATTTATCATTTCTTTTATTGTTTAACCTTTACAGTCTGATAATCGGTGAAAGAAGCAGAATTATCACACGTTTTAGCCAAGTGTTTTTCTGCAACATATATTTGGATTAAGATTTAACCAATCACATGTTTTGTCAAAAAAATCATTGAAGAAAGAATCATTAAGTGTTGTGGGTTCTTATAGTTCACTGAATTATGCACTATTAATTCAATACCATTTGATAACTTAGTTTGTCCAGACTCTATTAACCACATCCTAAGATGCTTTCACTGAATTACTCGATTTTTTTAGTAATATCACTATTATATCCTATTTTTGCAGCAATAATACATTTCTTAAAAACTTATAATGTAATACATGAGTAAGAAAGAGGGGATCCTCAAAATCCATGACACATCCAATGTATATGGCTCATTACGAACAAACATAACTTATTATGACTTATTATGACCATTATATATGGCTCATGAGGATCAGACATGACTTTAAAGACCCACCAAACAGATACGGCTCAAGAGGAACATACATGACTCCTTATGACCTACCAAACAAATATGGCTCATGAGGAAAATACATGACTGCTTATGACCCACCAAATATATATGACTCATAAGAAACATACATGAGTCCTTATGACTTATCAAACAGATATGGATGGCTCATGAGGAACATACATAACTCCTTATGACCTAACAAACAGATATGGCTCATGAGAAACATACACAACTCCTTAAGACCCATTCCACAGACATGGCTCGTAAGGAACATTTTACATAACACCTTATGACCCACCCAACAGATATAGGTAATGAGGAACATACATGACTCCTTATGACCCACCAATCAGATATGGCTCATGAGGAACATACATGACTCCTTATGACCCACCAATCAGATATGGCTCATGAGGAACGTACATGACTCCTTATTACCCAACCAAACTGGTTTAATTCTTTCTTTCACTAGATCATGTTGTTCCATTTCTTTTTCTTGCTACCCTTAAAACAACTATCTAATCTTTCGCTGGAATGTGTTTGTGTTACTTGAGATGTCAGTTTGGGTTATATCTGATTCTTTTAGATACCCTTTTTTTGTTTTAATCCATTGCATTCTTTTTGTTTGGGTTCTATTTCGATTTTCGTAAAATTCCACAATTTGCTGTGTTGACTTAGAGCATCACATTATGTTCCAGGTGTTATGCACATAGACTTTAGCCCATTCTTTCTCATATTAGAATTTTATATCAGTGTATTCATGAATGTCGTACTAGGTCTGTTACTTTGAAAGTCATTATTTAATATATTTATTTTAAAATATATGTCATATATTTCTGTGATAATCTGTGTTTTTCTCTGTTTTGAACTTGTTTGATGTGAGCTTTCCTTCTAAAAACTAGTATCAGCCCCATAGAGGCATTCTGGTTTAATTACTGTGTTAAGGTGTCTTTGTTTTGCATATTTATAGTGATTTTTTAATTTTAAATATAATAAAGAAATTTCTCTCTGGTAGATTAGAAAATAAACATATTCAAAAAAGTAACAGTATAAAATAACAAATTATGTTAAACATACTAAAACACTACCAAAGAATGAAATTATTGATAATTTGTTATTTCTGAATTGGGATTGTGTTGGGAAATATCAATACAAATACAATGACAATTATCATAATCATTATAAATATCTTCATTAACATCAAGTAGGAAGTTAGAATTGCCATAAGTACGATGTACATATTACATAAATATACATATACCATGTATATATTTAGAATCGGGAAGTTCAGTATCTGTATCTGAATGTTAGGTTATGATAAAGGACACTAGGGAAGGAAATGGTATATTAGGAGAGCTGGGGCATCAACAAACTTACCTAAGAAGACAGGCCCACTAACCCTTACAGTAGTAAACGAAGAGACACAACAAGACACAAATGTTCATTGCCACTGGCACTTTCCTCAGGTGAGTAATGACCAACCCAACCATCTATACATGCACACCGGTATTGACCAACCTGCCCATCCGTACACGACCCACCAAGGTACATACAAGCACAATGGTATTAACTCATCCATCCTTTCACAGTACAGTATAGTCATATTAACATTAACCCACCCACCCCTATACGGTGGGTTGTACTGACCACATTTGAGCTCAGATAGTGGAATACCATCTCATCAGGGTCAAGTTCTATGAAGATATAAAGATTAGCCAGTTTATTCAGTTCTTGCTTGGATTTAAAGAAGCAGCTCGATAAAATATTAGCCAAATTATAGTCATAAGAGGTTATTTAGAAGGAAAGATAAAGACATACAGAAAGAACTCAGCAAAAAGGCTAACTACTTCAGAATTGTAGTTAGCATTTGTACATGACATTGGGCGTAAGTCGCTAATGAAACTGTAGAATATCCTTGGGTTCTGAAAAAAAACTGTCTATACGATTTATGTAAGCTAGCGTTCACTGCAATAAACTTAAAAACATAACTGTAGTAAATTATTTATGATAGCTAGAATAAACAAAATAAAAAATGCTGTATTGTAAAATTGTACTTGAAATGAATATGAATCCACCCCAAATCATATTTATTATAGCTCTTTTTCTAATGAAAAAGAAAATGTTGGCTTACGTCCAATTTTGGTAGACGCTGCTTCTCTCACATCTTCATTAACTAGGCGAAAGAGGGATGCCCTTGTAACATTAAATTCTTTTGACACTTTCAGATAGCCCATTTTCTTGCCTGGAACCGCAGCTATAGCCTCTGCCATTTGTTGTGGATTTCATTTCTTTCTCTTCTTCTGCTATTCCTTCTTCTTAGGCATTTCTGAAAACAAAAGCCATTATTAGCAGTGTAAATAGCATAGGATTATTGTAATTTTCTTGATAAACTGTAATTACATTGCAGTAATTAATGACCAAAATGAAAATATATAGCCTACCTAACCATACATATAAAGGGAGATTGAATATTTATTCCTTTACTTTAACATAGATTTTCTTCTTCTCTCAATATAGTTAAAAAATAAATATTTAGACTATTATTACTTCCTTATTGAATTTTATTTGTGTCGGGAAATATAGAATACTCAACTTTCTGTAGTGTAATATGAAATACCTACTATTCCATAATACCCGACTCGCCATCTTTGAAATCAAATGGTCGCCCAGCTAAAATCAAGAGAGAGAACAATAAAAGACATTGAGAAAATTGAAGCTCAAACCCTATTTATCTTTCTTTTATCTCCTTATTAAAACTGCAAAAACATAATAGTACGTAGCTTTGAAAACTTACCTGCAAAAACTTTGGTTTTGATGAAAACGTTCAAGTCTCACTGAACTCACTGAAGAACAAACGACGGCAGACTGTGGCTTCCAACTGTGAACAACGCATGCCGGGAATGTTTTCAAGCAGTTTTAGCTTTCGCCACCAGGTTACAGCACCATACAGGCGAGATATCGAGGTATTCCATAATACACGACTATTCCATAATACCCGAACTTCCTCTACTTGTGTTTCTATAAAAAAATTCTACATGAGTATCGTAGAAGATATAAGTAAAACATATAGAATTTTACAACAAATCGCCAACATATATTGTAAACAGTAAATTCTAAAATATATCTTGGCATAAGAAATAAAGAAACTGAAAAAAATGGATATAAAAATAAAAACTGTACAGTATTTTGAAAAATAAGCTCCTTACTCAATTGAAGAGTAGGTCAATTACTAACAAATTAAAAAACATTCTAATGATTCTCTACGTATATTTAAATCATTAGAATTTTAAGTATATTTTAACTTAAAATACGTAAAGATTTGTATATACAGTATTTGAGTAATGTAATAAATATAAATTAAATATCGTGAACTGGTGAATGCATTTTTTATATAAAAAAAGAGAAAGACATAAATTAGCTTGACGAAGAGGTTATATAATTGCCATCGAACATTCAACTTGCCTAATTAAAACAAGTTGTCTTCTCTACTTTATCATCAACCCATTAGGTGTCATACATTGTCGTGTTCTGGATTATTTACAGTGTTGTCTAAAGTAAAATAGGTTTTTGCTCTGGATGCCTCTACTTTGTTGTGAAAACCCACGTACAGAGAATGTTGGGCCCTTCCTTTTCATTTAAAAAAATGATTCTGATCAATATGGTAATTGGCCTAAATTGTATTTGAGTAAATACACCCTAATAAGTTTTAGAATACTGTACCATAGTATTTATTGAATATCACTTGATCACTCACTACACGTTTCTTAGACCATACATAAAGAAGCAAGGAACAACATTCACAAACTCCATCAGTCAAAAGAAAGTCTAGCAACATCGCTAATATAAAAATGTTTCTTGATCGGCCAGTATGTCTACTTCCGGAAGAGGAAGTGAGAGAGGGGGCCGTCACAGATGGAGACTGAACTACATCCTACATCCGATCTTCAGTCGGTCTTGTGATCCAACGAACGACATAAAATATCAAAAGATTGGCATAATAATTTTGTTTGGCTCGATGCCAGAAGGTCGTAAACTGGGAAATATTAGATACGAGAGGTGTAAGAGGAAGTAGTGGTGCTTGAAATAGGTAGTGGACGGAAGTAGTGGGCAGAGCGGTTGGGAGATGGCCACCTCCGTAATGAATGAGATGCGAAGCGAACAAGCACGAATGGTCGGCACTAATGGTTCGTTTCCTCCGAACGTTGACAGAATTGCGTAAATAACTGTCAGCTATTTCGGTAATCGGGTTTCTCGGTGTCGCGAGGGTGTGACGTGAGGTGTCCACTCCTGGGACGACACCAAATTCACATTCCTTAACAAAATTGTAGAAGAAAAAGCTAAGAAAAGAGAAACACATTTAAATATGATTTAAAAAATGTACCTGTATAAGGAATGCAGATCTTAACTTGTTAATTTTTGTACAATATTGAATAACTAATTACCCTTTACCAGTAATTCTATTCAACCTGAAATTGTCAGTATTTCAACACAAAAATAACTAACCAATAACGCTGTTCAAATTGTAATGTATCTGATGTTGTCAGTAAGCAAACCAAAATAACTAACCGATAACCCTGTTCCAATTGGAATGTATGTGATCTTGTCAGTAAGTCAGTGCAAAATAACTAACCGATAACCCTGTTCACATCACACAGTAATGTATCTAATCTTGTCAGTAAGTCAATGCAAAGTAACTAATCGATAACCCTGTTCAAATTAGAATGTATGTGATCTTGTCAGTAAGAAAAACAAAATAACTAACCGATAACCCTGTTCCATCTGGAATGTATCTGACCTTGTCAGTAAGTCAATACAAAATAACTAACCAATAACCCTGCTCACATTGGAATGTATCTGACCTTGTCAGTAAGTCAATACAAAATAACTAACCAATAACCCTGCTCACATTGGAATGTATCTGACCTTGTCAGTAAGTCAGTAAATACAAAATAACTAACCAATAACCCTGCTCACATTGGAATGTATCTGACCTTGTCAGTAAGTCAATACAAAATAACTAACCAATAACCCTGCTCACATTGGAATGTATCTGACCTTGTCAATAAGTCAATACAAAATAACTAACCAATAACCCTGCTCACATTGGAATGTATCTGATCTTGTCAGTAAGTCAATACAAAATAACTATCCAACAACCCTGTTCACATTGGAATGTATCTGACTTGTCAGTAAGTCAATACAAAATAACTAACCAATAACCCTGCTCACATTGGAATGTATATGATCTTGTCAGTAAGTCAATACAAAATAACTATCCAACAACCCTGTTCACATTGGAATGTATCTGACCTTGTCAGTAAGTCAATACAAAATAACTAACCAATAACCCTGTTCACATTGGAATGTATCTGATCGTGTCAGTAAGTCAATACAAAATAACTAACCAATAACCCTGCTCACATTGGAATGTATCTGATCTTGTCAGTAAGTCAATACAAAATAACTAACCGATAACCCATTCACATTGGAATGTATCTGATCTTGTGAGAAAGTCAATACAAAATAACTAACCAATAACCCTGTTCACATTGGAATGTATCTGACCTTGTCAGTAAGTCAATACAAAATAACTAACCAATAACCCTGTTCACATTGGAATGTATCTGATCTTGTGAGAAAGTCAATACAAAATAACTAACCAATAACCCTGTTCACATTGGAATGTATCTGACCTTGTTAGTAAGTCAGTAGAAAATAACTAACCAATAAACCTGTTTACATTGGAATGTATGTGATCTTGTCAGTAAGTATATGCAAAATAGCTAACCGATAAGGGTTACAGATCCAATTGTAATCTGATAATACAACTTAAACGGAATTAGATTTATCAATTTTCATTTTCAATTAATTGTACAACATCTTTGAATTACTGATTTTAATCTACCATTATACGTTTGTACTGCTGTTGTTCTAGTGCGTGTCCATAGATAAGAGACTGGTACAAAGACAGCACAGAATTGCCCATCTGGAAAATACGCGTTCTAAACAATACCTAGTTTAAATAGTTTCCCATGATTGAAATTCCTGAAACTGTAGCCTATAACTGAACGACTTATAAACAGTACTACCATATTTTAAAACATATTTCAGCTGTACAATACAGTACAGAGTTGGTAAAGATAAGAAGATGGTCAGTCAGTAAATGTAACAAAAAAGTAATAATTATTATAAAGCTAAACTTTATTATACAATAATAAATTCTGTACTTAACAAATATTATAATAATATTTGTGTTAATACAGCTATGCTTTCTTATCATCGTTTGTTGGATCAAGTATCATTTGACATGCTACTTAGTAATGAACTAAATGTAGCCTACTACGTAAATACATTTACTTTACAGGAGAACTTACGTCTACAGCGTGGCTTCTCCTATTTTATTTTTAAATTTTTGAATAAAGACTTCGGCATATATTTCGAATGGGTGCTCGCTATTGCTCAGGTACTCACCGATATTGCGCACCAACCCTTCCCAGATAGAACTCTAGGGATGGTTAAGCAAATGTGAAAATTAATAACAGCTGATTTGTAAACACGCATTTATTGGCGCTGAACTCGGGGAGTTCTTGTAATGTAATCTAAAAATTTAGTGATTGTTAAATCACATTGACATACGACTGATTTATTTATTTAATTGCCCAATCTTCTTTTAAGAAAGTCCATTCTCTTACAAGTTTAGTTCGAATTTCAGGAACTTCGTTAGTTGTTTGCATGGATAGTTCATATTGTGTCTGTTTGCATTCATTTTAGGCGTTTAAAGAATATATAATTATTATTGTTAAATTGCATTATTGTTGTGATGGTAGACTTCAATTATTTATAGGTATGTTCTTTCGTGACAGTGGAATCATTTTATTCTCTGTATAGACTAACTTGGCCGATGGACCCCTGCCAACCTGCGACCGGCCCCGCCCGTTCTTCGATCACTCACCCCCTCGCACAGCTGTTCCAGTGATAAGTCACTTATTGCCGTTAACACTGCACTGGTTAACTTTTTTTGTGCGGTTCGGAATTTGTAACTTATTAAAGTATTTCTGAAAATTATAGAAAAAAAAAGAAAACTGTACCAAACACGATGGTGTTAATTATAAAAACGACTTGTGCAACCTCATTTTTAGGTATCACTCTAAGCTTTAATTTCTACAAGGAAATTAATCAGAACATGAGTTATGAGTAGCATATATTATTTATTTCTTCTGTAAAATTACTATATATATATATATATATATATATATATATATATATATATGACACTTTTAAAACGAATTTGTGCAATTGTACGAATTGGTGCAATTACTAAAGGATTTTTTAGATCCACAACCTAGCCAATGGGCATTGCAACATACATTTATATCTCGGAAATATAAAGAATATGAAACACTGTTCTGTTAGGGCTACTGAAAAATTACTGTTTCAGAAACAGTAATTTTTCAGTAGCCCTCAAGAAAATGACAATTAACTGTAATTTTAACTGTTGCTGTGGCAAATCAGTAGTCGACATGTCGAACAACTCAAAACTAAACTAAATAAACTAAAAAACAAACTACAAACTAAAAAACAAACTCCAAACAATAAGCAACAAACTACAAAACATAGTAAAAAACTTATATAAGTTACTCTTAGTTTGATAGGCTACATGTTATACGAACAAGAAATAATTCAAATATTCAAAAGTAAAATAAATATTCCTAAATTAAACTGTACATAATTCCAAATGTATTCCTACATTGTAAATCTATTTTCATATTTACAAGTTGTTCACTGATTTAAGTAGACTATACATTCTTTCAAGTTTATATCATGTGAAGTAGACTACATTGTTAAATACATAGCAGTCATTCCCATTCGTTGAGAAGTTTAGTTCGATTTTGTCAGTCGTGAACCGTGACTCTGTAAAAAATCGGAAAAACTGTGTATAGTGGTGCTATATTAATTTCTTTATATAGAAATTAAAACGTGGAGTTGTAGCTAATTATGAGGTTGCACAAGTCGTTTTTATAGTTAATACCATCGTGTTTGGTATCACTTTCCTTATTTTTTCCTATACTTTTCAGGAATATATATATAAATAAGTTTAAAAATCCGAGCCACACAAAAAAGTTAACCAGCGTAGTGGTAGCGGCAATAGGTGACTCATCACTGAAACAGCTGTGCGAGGGGGTATGATGAGCGATCTGTTCAGATAGGGTGAGTTATATGGGGTTATAATTATTGTTTTAATAACGATACAGATGTTAAACAAATATTGTATAATATTTTGAAGTAAATCATGCTTAGACTGTAATACCGATGTGCCGATGTTGCTTCCCAATTAATTTACGGAAATACTGTTGTGGTTATAGCTTTAAAAGAAAGGTTCAGTCGGTGAGACGATCGTCTCCAGTCGGCGTTCCGGGGGAGGGGGTGCCCGGATCGTCCGCTGTCCTTCGGAAGGAAGCTCGGGCGCAACATTCAATGCCCTTTTTGACTAATTAGAGAAACCCTCTGCATATTTCTGACCGCGGAACTCAACTTTCAGTCACCCCAGCTAATATAATCGGCGAGGATGGCTCCTCAACTGGTGATCGAAGAGCTGCTGCGCCCAACTATGCAACTGCCTATGCAATTGACTGTGGCATTGCTTAGTTCTTTATTATTCATTTAGTATTAAAGAATAGCAGTTTTGTTATAAGAGCGGTTATTGTAGCGGTAATACTTAGGGAAATGTTTTAAAAGTATATGACAATTAGATAAACTTACCGGGGCTTCGCAGCTAGCTTATAGAAAACGTCAATGAACAAGAATCTTAATTAAAATAGTAATCTAATGAAGAGATGGCAAGAATATTGTAGAGTGCGCTAAAAATAAAATCAATTAATTATAGTATATTTGACAATCAGGGTAATTAAATTTATTTTCAGGTGAAGGAAGGGGCCACATGGTAAACTTTGCCACCAAAAGCCTCTGGGCGGCTCTGTTCGTAAATACAATGTATGAAACATTTTTAAAAATTTTAACAGAAATTACTTCCGACTGGATCAACCATTTTAAGTCCGGTTTGCGGCATTGTTTTCAGTTTAACTAGACCTTAAAAATTGTGTGCAAATCAACTTAGGCTGCCTTTAAAAATTTTCTTCTTACTCCTAACGGGCCGTCCCCCAAAGGACATCTGATCACCATGTACACAGGAAAGTAGCTTACTATTACCAGTAACTGTATGCTAAATGTTGTTGTAATAACTCTTCTCTAGTCGTTTTAAAGTTATAAAGTCGTCCTAAGACGTAACTGTCACCCTGTATACTTATTACCACATTTCAAGAGTCACCCTAGATACAAAATATCACAATTTGTTTCCTATCGCTATTAAACAAATATTATTTATTAGTCAAAAAGGTTATTAGTCAAAAAGCAAAGCAAACTATATGTTTTTTGTTTGAAACTAAAATAATTAGCTGATATAAAATCACAGTACCACATTTCACTCAATAAGGATTATCTGTTGACTTATGACAAAATGTCATCACATTTAAATAAACTATACACAACAATAATTTTAAAAGACTCATTAAAATATGTCGTCTATTAATCCCAAACATTGTACTTTATTATTATAAATTATTATATTTATTAAAGTATTACTAATACTTTATTTATTATTATTATTATAAACGCAAATGAAGCGTTTAAGTTGGGGTAAGACGTTAAATATTTTAAATTTGAAACTGTGTGGATCATACCAAAGGCATAAGTGATAAATTCTAGAGCTATTACGGTGGACGCTGAGGACTCAGGTACCTGCTTGGGTCAAGTTCGCAGTAGCGGTGAGGAGGTTGGGGAACCCTTTCGGGGATTAAGGGTTGGTGCACAATATCGGTGCACCGTTTGGAATCTGGCCTTACATTAATTTAATTTTTTTATTTTACACATAAACTATATAATATTATAATTTTGTAATTTACTGATGCGTGTAATTTTAATCATATAAATATATTATTGATTGATTGATGTACCCTCTGGAGTGCGACGTGATCACTTTAACAGTTGATTGGGCTAATCGTGGGGGGGGGGGTGGAGGCTCTAATCCACAGTGATCTCGAGGATAAATAACAAAGGGATAAACTTCCTCACGCACGTACTGAAATGCAAATCACAACGCAAATGCAGCACAAGTGTACGCACTACGCATGCGCTTTACTCCCCTCAAGGGCCAGTGACTCTTGACGTCACGTGACTCATTACCCATGCGACTCTGAGTACTGCGCATGCGCAGAATTTAAACTGCTAAATAAATGAAGAATTATTGGACATTGGTAGAAACACTGGATGGTGCAGGAGTTGAATTATGCATTTGGAATTTGTATACCCTTTTAATGATAAAATGTTGTAAAACATGTTATGGCACTGAAAGGATTAAGTTTTAACCCTAAGTAAATTTGTTTTTGTTTAAAAGAGATTGTATGTATGATGTTTAAAACTCACATATACAATGGTTTGTAACAGGTCCACCAAATTGACGAATAAATTAATTAAACTAAATAAATGATAAATTATTTTATTGAAGAAATAGAAATATTTAATTAAAATAATCAACGAACATTCAAATAATATTCGGAAATCGTTGTAAGTAAATAACCAGCCAGCTAGGGAAGTGGGTAGAGACATCGTGACAGATGTCTTCTGAGAATTGAGTAAACAACTTTCCTTTTCATTATATCAACACAGACATGGGCTGGCCTGTTCCAGGCTAATTTCGCAGAAGACGAGCCTACATGGCAACCCAAAGGGGGGTCACTATGACATGCACCAGACGAGTCCAAAGGACATATCTAGTAAAAAGGATGACCGGTAGGTGTAGCACCTACCGGGGACGAAACTCATGGAATAGGTGAAAATTGAATATCTAACGGAAAATAACGTAAGAGGGGGAACCCAAGCTCAGCGTCCTGAAGGCATCACTCGCCCCACTTGGCAATCATCTTTTCAAGAAAGAACACAGGAACATGGTGTTCCTCCCGGTAGAACACTTGATGACCGCGTGTGAACGTGTTAAAGTATAACTAAATTCCTTAGAATAATAATATATTTTTGTTTTCAAAGAAAGATTTAAATAAATTTAAAACTTTTGTGCAGTTTTAAAAGATTGAATTTAGCGAGATATTAACACATGATTGAAGAACATGCCGGGTTTCACCACGACAATACAAGGACAATAAGATAAGTTTTAGCTATAAAATAATTTAATCATATTGAAATCTGTAAAACCATAATTAAATTCATTTTTGTGTATTGAAACAATAGTAAAGTAAAAAACTAAAAAATAATGTTTTATTAAAGTAGCTTTTTTAAACAAGAGTTTTTATTTATTGTAATTTTACAGCCTCACCAAATTACCCACATTTTACCCTAAGATAAGAGAATTAAAATTAATTTTAATTCTTATTTAATTTAATTTAATTAATTTACATAATTTTTAACAAATTATTAAGAAATTTAACTTAAAGTAACATAGATCAGAAAGACAATTGTTACAGGTTCATGTTATAAACGAATCACTGTTTTCCATTAATTAGTTATTTAACTGATTTCAACACACTTCTATTAAGTTGTCTAACTAGTTTTGTGATATAAATTTAATATTTAACTACACTATTCCATTCCAATACACGTTATCTGTCTAAGAATGGATCTGCAAACTCATCAGAACAGTTTCCTAATATTTAGGGGTTAACTGCCAGTAAAACTTTATTAAATAATAAAAAGCCCACTTGAAAATTATTAACAAACCTTTAAATTACCAGTTTATGGTCTCAAAAATATGGACTAAATAACATTCAAAAACATCTGGTGAACTTTAAAAATAACTCTAGAAATAATGACAACAACATCAAAACCGTTATAAACATAAACTCATTCAAAATAATGATGAGTATAAGATATCTTTCGCTTCAATCAATTGACGTAATCTGTACCCAAAATCATTGCTTGGTCTCCCACATATTTTCGCAAGTTTACAACAATATTTATTTTTCAAATGCAATTATATATATATATATATATATATATATATATATATATATATATATATATATATATATATATTAAGTTAAAAATCAATCAAATGCCTACGAATTGCAAATCTACGGAAACTAATAAAAAAAAAGGTTTGGTCCAATTGTAAAATAAAAACCTGTTATTAGTCTACAAAAATATGAAATCTTAAGGAAAATTAACCTTCCTATTATTGTTGTTGTTATAAATGTAACAAAGCTAACAGAACTATAGAATATTTAACTCTATACACTTATTTATTTTATTTATTTATTTATATATTCATAAGACGCCGATCGTCAAGATATGGGCGAATATGGATTTCGAATGAATGTGATGAGTGTAGATGAGCGAATGTAGTCATTGTTTTAAACTAAGGCCGACTATTCCTTAGAAAGTGTCATTAATTAATAGCCCAATTACAAATGAACAGCCGGTGGTTATCAGCTGATCCTTCTCAAAATGTATTATGACTCTGATTGGGATCGAACTGAGAACCTTTAGCACTTGAAGCTGGGATTGAACCAACTATGCTACCGACCAATTTAGATTAATAAATTAAAGGCCTTGTTGTAGAAACTAAACTAAATAGTTTTTTACTACAGCAATATTTGGTTAAATCTGTTTAGCAAGTAAAAGAACCAACACATTTCTGTTAATGTAAATAACACTTTTGCATTTCTTGAGGAAGTAAGTAAATATTAAATTGTTATTATTACTGTATAATACTAATAGCATCCAGTATTTTTATATTACTGGATGAAAAAGGAATTGAAATTGAGGACATATACGTAGATTAGACAAAACATTACTTAAAATATATTTTAAAAGCAAGTAAAAGATTAAAAGTGAAAATTATTGTAGATAACCATACGCGAAAGAACTGTTCAATCGCTGCCAATGTTAAACTAATCTAATCCTAGACATACATAAATAAGGAGCTGAAAGTATTCCGACGGAGCTAGACCGCCTCCTCCAGAGACTACTTCCTGCGGTGGCAAAGATGGGTTTGACGAGGGGAGGATGATCCAGTGAATGTGAAGGGGTGGACGAGGTGTCGGCATGGTGTGTTGACAGGGAGAAGTGATCGCTACTCAATAGTCCAATTCGCCAACCCTTGAATAGCTCACAAAGGGTGCTTTCTTCACGACCCCCTGGGAGGTAAGGATACCCCTAGCTTGATCGAGTTACTCACGAACCTTTGAGTAGGTTTAGGTTTTTATTAACATGTCGTAGATCAAAGGGATCATTTCCCTCTGTGATGGGTGGTTAGTCGTGATTCCCTCTAGTAAGTCGTCTGACGACTAACTTATTTTGATCTGATAGAGTTTAATGTTTACGAATCAGATGGTACTGATAACTGAGTTTGGGAAAAACTCCACATATCAAGTTGTCGTTTCTTTCCACAGATATAATTCCTCCCTCCATAAACATGCCACTTATTACATTTCTCGCTGAGAAATTTCTTTTAGATTTCTTGCTGAGATCTACAATATGGCAAAACCGGAATTTAACCCAAACCTAATAATTATGTTCTTAAAATGATTTATATTGCCAACATTTGGTTACATTATTACTTTTAAAATTATATACCCCATTTAATATAAATACATATTTTTTCATAACATTTATTTGGATTCACAATCTATTCATAGTTGAACAATAAGTAAATGTGGATAAATAAAATAACATAGGTTAACACAAATCCAATGGCGTGGCTAACATAAATATTGTATTTAAATAAGAAATACTTGGGGAAATCCTATTAGAAGATCTAATACATTGTGTCTTTTCAGTCTGTATTCATTTCGTGTGTCAAGCAATGTCCCATTCTATTATGTTTTAATGTGTGTTTTCAATACAGTAAAATGCCGTGGACTTGCAATAAAAGTGCCGATGTACGAGTAAGCCAATCTTAATGTTTACTTCATAAAAGGATGCACAAGGAGGAAGAAGTCTACCTTCATAATTCTGAAGAAAATTTTGAGAGCTAGTTCAAGCCTGTACAATTTAATATTAAAGGCCCTCCAAAAAATATCAAAACATATAGAGTTATATCCCGTCATATAGAGTTATATCCCGTCATATAGAGTTATATCCCGGCATGTAGAGTTATTATAACTCTATATGCCGGAATATAAATATTAAAGACCCTCCAGAAAATATCAAAACATGTAGAGTTATATCCCGGCATGTAGAGTTATATCCCGTCATATAGAGTTATATCCCGTCATATAGAGTTATATCCCGTCATATAGAGTTATATCCCGGCATGTAGAGTTATAACTCTTTATGCCGGGTTATAAATATGAAAGACCCTCCAGAAAATATCAAAACATGTAGAGTTATATCCCGTCATATAGAGTTATATCCCGGCATGAAGAGTTATTATAACTCTATATGCCGGAATATAAATATTAAAGACCCTCCAGAAAATATCAAAACATGTAGAGTTATATCCCGGCATGTAGAGTTATATCCCGTCATAAAGAGTTATATCCCGGCATGAAGAGTTATTATAACTCTATATGCCGGAATATAAATATTAAAGACCCTCCAGAAAATATCAAAACATGTAGAGTTATATCCCGGCATGTAGAGTTATATCCCGTCATATAGAGTTATATCCCGTCATATAGAGTTATATCCCGTCATATAGAGTTATATCCCGGCATGTAGAGTTATAACTCTTTATGCCGGGTTATAAATATGAAAGACCCTCCAGAAAATATCAAAACATGTATAGTTATATCCCGTCATATAGAGTTATATCCCGGCATGTAGAGTTATTATAACTCTATATGCCGGAATATAAATATTAAAGACCCTCTAGAAAATATCAAAGCATGTAGAGTTATATCCCGGCATGTAGAGTTATATCCCGGCATATAGAGTTATACCACGGCATATAGAGTTATATCCCGGCATATAGGGTTATATCCCGGCATGTAGAGTTATATCCCGGCATATAGAGTTATATCCTGGCATATAGAGTATATCCCGGCATATAGTTATATCCCGCATGTAGAGTTATATCCCGGCATATAGTTATATCCTGGCATATAGAGTTATAACTTAATAACTCTATATGCTTTGATATTTTCTGCAGGGTCTTTAATATTAAAGGGCAGAAGTTTGAACAACCTTACATTGATATATGCAAAACTTTTTATACATTTAAAGTTAGTAAAAGATATGCTTCAAATCAATCCGACCATGATTCATTTGATGACAGTCATAAAGCACAAGTCTTGAAAGCACAGGAGGGTTACGACCGAGAATCTAAGTGCACAATAAATAACGAGAACCTAAATAGTGGCAAGGACGAAGAAACTCAAGGCTGTTGTTATTATAAGACTAACTAAGATAATAATCTATACATATATAAGCTAAATACCACTCACTCACTCACTGACTGACTAAACACGAAATCTCAAAAACCACCGAACGGATTCGTATGAAACTTGGTACGTAGCTTCCTCTAGGGTAGTAGGTGCTCGCTAAGAAACGGTTTCAAAAAATTCAATCAGGTTCGCGACCAAACCGCGAAAAACGCGACTTTTAAATTTATGTATTTTTTGTGAACCTACAAATCACATTGCAACAAAACTTGGTACCAAGCTTCCTTTTAGGTCTTAGATGAACTCTAGAAAAAAGTTTTCACAAAGTTCGGGTCATTTCAGCACTATAAAGAACTCACTCACTCACTGACTGACTAAACACGAAATCTCAAAAACCACCGAACGGATTCGTATGAAACTTGGTACGTAGCTTCCTCTAGGGTAGTAGGTGCTCGCTAAGAAACGGTTTCAAAAAATTCAATCAGGTTCGCGACCAAACCGTGAAAAACGCGACTTTTAAATTTATGTATTTTTTGTGAACCTACAAATCACATTGCAACAAAACTTGGTACCAAGCTTCCTTTTAGGTCTTAGATGAACTCTAGAAAAAAGTTTTCACAAAGTTCGGGTCATTTCAGCACTATAAAGAACTAGCAGAAAGTACCCGTGCTTCGCTACGGATTATGATTAAGGAACGGATTCGAATGCAAATTGGTATGTAGCTTTCTCTAGAGTTGTAGGTGCTCTCTGAGAAACTGTTTCAAAAAATTAAATCGGGTTCTCGACCAAACCGCGTAAAACGCGACGTTTAATTTTCGAATTTTCTGAACTTAAACATTAGATTAAAAGAAAATTTGGTGCTAAACTTCCTTTTAGGTCTAAGATGAATTCTGGGACGTTTTTTCTGAACTTACAAAGCAGATCGCAAATAAAATTGGTGCTAAGCTTTCTTTTAGGTCTTAAATGAACTGTAATAAAAGTTTTACAACAAGTTTGGTTCTGCTCGGCACTATAACTCTTTATACTTTGCATAAGTGCTTATAAAAAAACAAACATTTCAATCACGTTTCAAACCAAACAGCAAAAAACTCGATACTTGACGATTGTTGTATATTTTCTAAACCTAGACAACAGATCACAAATAAACTTGATACTATGATTCTTCGGCTGATTGTAAATTAGCGATAGCAGTCTTGGCTGTTCACTAGAAGGCCGGTTCTTATCAGTTGACCTCTGCCCTCCCTCCCACTCCCCGCACCTCACCAGCACCGCACCGCAGTACGGCTCGGCTCATATCAGTCCAGTACACGATTTTGACCTGAACACTGCTTTGCTGTTTGTTCAGTTCTGTCCATTGCTTATTGCTTCTGAATACTACCTACTTTTTCTTAAATATTTTCTTTTGCCCCACTATTTGCTACCATAGTATTCGATTGCCTCACATCCTTTCATACCATCATTTTTTTACCTTTTTTCATGTCATAACTCTGACATTCTTAATAGTTCTCCTGGTTCAAACTTGATACAGTTGACATAACTCTGTAGTTACAAATCCGGCCACTCCACTTTGGGTAGGGTGTTCCCTTACTACATGAGTTTATATTGGTATTTTATTCTGTTAACTATTTGCTTCTTTTACTTACTGCTTGCTTCAATTCTAGATCATCTGATTGGGTTTGAACCTTTTCACTTCATCTTCTTCTTCTAAAATACAAAGCTAAATTTTTCTTTATTCATCTTAATACTTTTTCTGAACAGTTGCTCGAGAATGGTTATTGAAACATTCGATATTGATGATGTGGCAGTACCTCACCATGTCATAAAGATCACTGGGGACGGGGCTTGCCTTTTCTCCTCTTTATCTTATCTGGTCCACTGTACAGCTTCACTAACACTCCGAGTGCGCGCTGACATTGTGCGTCACGTGTCCAACAACTGGCGCAGACTTAAGCCTTACACCTTGACCATAAATAAAGTCCCTTACAGAACTAAACGTCAGTACATCGCCAACATGTCACAGCCTTACTTCTATGGAACCTTTTGTGAGCTCATGGTTGCAGCAGAGGTCTTTCCTTATAAGTTCGAGCTCTTTCGTGACAGAAAACTCTTAGCCTGTTATGGGGATGAGGTTCAGGAAATAAAAAGACTTAAGTTCTCTGGTGATGACATGGCAGGGCACTTTGACGTTCTTATACCTTGCGAACAACCTTATGTACCAAATTATTTTCAAAACAGTCTACATACCTCAAAATCTTATGCCTCAACATTAAAATCCCAACCTGGTTTTTCTGAATCTAAGCCCACCGACCCTATTACATCCAAACCTGGCCCATCTTCCCTTTGTGTCTATGAACCTGTTGCAGTCCAACCAGGCTCTTCTCAGCCCATCATATCAAACCTTGAAACTCCCTTAGACATGAGTTCGGACGAATCAACCGTAACAGTGATCACACCTCAAAAATCTAGAGGTAGAAAACGAAGGAAAAGATTCACTGATTCCATCCGAAAAAAGCAGGTTAGGGAGTCTGTTGCTAAAAATACGGAGAGCCACCCTGAAATGCATAGAAAGGCTGTTAAAAAATATGCCGAGAGCCACCCTGAAGTGCACAGGGGGGCTGTTCAAAAATATGCCGAGAGCCACCCAGTCGTAAACAGAAGGGCTGTTCAAAAATATGCCGAGAGCCACCCAGAAGTAAGCAGAAGGGCTGTTAAAAATATACCGAGAACAACCCCGAGATTAACAGAAAGTCTGTAAAGAAGTACTCAAAAAACCATCCTGAAGTTAATCGTGAGGCTACGTCAAAGTACAATGAGAGGCGTGCACAAGTAAAGTTACTGCCATGGACAATCAAGAAACTCTCAGGTTTCAAGTATGACCCAAACATTGAATATTCTACAGATAAAATAGTTCAACTTGGACCTCGAGAAAAGTGCAATTTCTGCCATGCTTTAAAATGGAAAGACGAAAGCCCCGGAATGTGTTGCAGTAATGGAAAAGTTCAACTGCTTCCCTTTCAAAAATATCCCAACCCCTTACATAGCCTTCTTTCTCACGACCATCCTGAGGCTGAGCATTTTCTTAATAATATTCGCAAATTCAACGGTTGTTTCCAAATGACGTCGTTTGGAGCAAAAGAGATAAAAGGAGACCATTTCATGCTAACATATAAGGTGCAAGGCCAGGTTTATCATAGAATAGGGAGTCTAATGCCTCGAACACAACAGCAGCCGTCTTTCCTTCAGATATATTTTGTTGGTGATGATAACCGTGAAAGAGACATTCGCTGTGGGTACTTTCAAGATGTCAAGCCAGCATTGGTAGGCCAGCTCCAAAAAATTCTTCATGAACATAACAAATATATCAAAGAGTTCAAAGCTGCTATTGATTCTGTTCCCAAAGATCAGCAAGATTTCCAGGTAGTTATCACTGCTGACCAGAAGCCTTCGAGTGCTCACAAGGGACGTGACAATGATTGTAGGCCAGGTGTTTGAAAAGCGAGACATTGTGCTATACAGTAGGGAAGACAAACTGATAAGAATCAGTGAGCTACATCGAGCGTATGATTCTCTTCAGTATCCTCTCATGTTCTGCCGTGGTGAAGATGGCTATTGTATCAACATCCCTCAGCGTGACCCAAACACCAAGACAGCACTTAAGAAAACTGTGTCTGCAGCTGATTTCTACGGATATAATTTAATGGAGCGAGAAGGCGAAGAACCATATTTACTTTTGTTTCGCAACCTCCTCAACCAATTTTTGGTTGATATGTACGCAAAAATTGAAACAGAACGGCTAAACTTCATTCGAAACAACCAAAAAAAGTTGAGGAGTGAAGACTACATTCACTTGAAGGATGCCATGAGAAAAGCTGATGCTCAGGTATCGGAGCTGGGTAAGATGGTTGTACTGCCATCAAGCTTCACTGGAGGACCTCGCTACATGCATGAGCGTACTCAGGATGCCATGACCTATGTCCGCCATTTTGGTCGTCCAGATCTCTTTATAACTTTTACGTGCAACCCAAAATGGCGAGAGATATATGAACTGCTCAAGGAAGGTCAGAAGGCTCAGCACAGACATGACTTGGTAGTGCGGGTTTTCTACTTAAAAATGAAGCATTTGATGAAACTAACGAAAGGGTCTATATTTGGAGCATGTAGATGTCACATGTTCTCCATAGAATGGCAAAAAAGAGGCCTTCCTCATGTACACATTCTCCTTTGGCTAGAAGAAAAGATTAAACCAGACATGATTGACAAAGTTATTTGTGCAGAGATACCTGACCCAGAGCTAGACCCTGCCCTCCATGAGATTGTGAAGTCAACTATGATCCACGGCCCATGTGGTACTCTCAACAGAAATTCGCCCTGTATGGTTAATGGAGCTTGCAGCAAAAAGTATCCCCGTCCTCTACTAAGAGAAACACAGACTGGGGAAGACGGTTATCCTAAATACCGTAGGCGTTCTCCTTCAGATGGTGGATTTGTTGTTGACATCAACGGGGTAAAGCTTGACAATCAATGGGTGGTACCTTTTAACCCTGTCCTGTCTCGTACCTTTTCAGCGCATATCAACGTCGAGTACTGCAACTCTGTCAAGTCTATCAAATATATTTGCAAATACGTCAACAAAGGGTCCGATCAAGCAGCTTTTACAGTTGAAAATGAACTTGACGAGGTGACAAGGTACCAGACAGGACGCTAAATTAGTACTTCTGAAGCTGTCTGGCGAATTCTCTGCTTTCCAATACACGATCGCCATCCCCCAGTCATGCATCTTGCAGTTCATCTTGAAAACGGCCAAAGAGTTTATTTTAACGAAGAAAATGTCATGGAAAGGCTAAACAACCCGCCAAAAACTACTCTTTTGGGCTTCTTCGATCTGTGCAAAACCGATTCGTTTGCAAGAACCCTCCTTTACTCTGAAGTTCCGTCATATTTCGTATGGAAAAAGAATACCTTTTGTAGAAGAAAGCAAGGGAAATAAGTACCAGGCTATCCCGGGGTGAAAAAAGATCAGGTTTTAGGCAGGGTATATACTGTTCACCCTAATAACTCTGAGTGCTATTTTCTACGCCTTCTCCTACACGAAGTTAAAGGGCCTACGTCATTTGAATATCTTAGGAACGTAAATGGAGTGGTCCACCAAACGTTTCAGTCTGCATGTACAGCTCTTGGTTTGCTCGAAGACGACACTCACTGGGATCGAATACTAGAAGAAGCTTCACTCTCAGACTCCCCGTCCAAGATCCGCGAACTACTTGCCATAATGTTGGTGTTTTGCCAAGTAAGTAGTCCTCTCACATTATGGGAAAAACACCGCGACAGTTTGGCGGACGACGTAAAGAGGTCGATGGAGACAGAGTTTGGGGATGTGCAACAGCGTATGGACATTGTGTACAACAAATGTTTGGCTTTACTCGAAGATTTGGAGTATTCAATGTCTGGCAACCGTCTCCAAAACTATGGTCTTCCTACACCACTTCGCGAGCAAGAGTCCATCACTAACAACCTGGAACGCCTCAGAGAAATTTCTTTCGATGTAGTCCAGCTCTGTAAAATGGTTGCTGTAAATGTTCCAAAGCTGAACGAAGAACAACTGAATATTTACAAAGAAATTACCTGCAGTATTATTTCAGAATCTGGGCAACTCTTTTTCCTGGACGCTCCTGGTGGTACCGGAAAAACATTTTTGATCAATTTGTTGTTAGCAAAAATAAGGAGTGAGAAAAAGATTGCCATCGCAGTTGCATCCTCTGGCATTGCTGCGACACTGCTTGATGGTCGGAAGACGGCTCATTCAGCTTTCAAGTTGCCTCTCAACCTGAACCACTCAGAAACACCTATTTGCAACATATCAAGACAAAGCAATATGGGCCAGGTACTCAAAGAAACAGTATTAATTGTTTGGGACGAGTGTACCATGGCCCACAAAGGAGGTATAGAGGCTCTGGACAGGACACTTCAAGACATCAGGAACTGCAAACGTCTAATGGGCGGAGTAACAGTTCTGCTGGCTGGAGACTTCAGGCAAACCTTGCTCGTGATACCTCGAGGAACTCGGGCTGATGAGGTGAAAGCGTGCCTTAAGTCATCCTTCTTATGGCCAAAAATTAAAATCCTGTCTTTGAGAGTTAACATGAGAGTTCATTTGAATGGAGATTTGAAAGCAGAAGAATTTTCTACATTAGTTATACAAATAGGTGATGGTAAACTGCTAGAAGATCATGAAGGTAAATGTGCAATACCTCAAAATCTTTGTCATACTGTTAGTGATATGAAGACACTGCTTGGCAAGATATATCCTAACTTAAATGACAATGTGAACAATAGTCCAACATGGTTGCAAGTGAGGGCGATTCTTACCCCAACTAACGACTCTGCAAATATAATAAACCTTTCGTTGTTAGAAAAATTGCCTTCTGCTGTTGTGAGGTATGAATCTGTGGACTCAGTGGTTGAGACAGAAGACGCTGTTCACTATCCAGCGGAGTTTCTCCACACTCTGAACCCCCCTGGAATTCCACCTCATGTTCTTTCTCTAAAAGTCGGTGCTCCAATAATGCTACTCCGCAACCTAAACCCTCCCAAACTCTGTAACGGTACCAGGCTGCAGGTGAAAACTCTGCATAAACATGTTATTGAAGCGACAATATTTACAGGCGTTGGTCAAGGAGAAACTGTTTTTATTCCCCGAATTCCTCTTATTCCCTCAGACTACCATTTTGCATTCAAACGTCTGCAGTTCCCTGTAAAATTATGCTATGCCATGACTATTAACAAGGCACAAGGGCAAAGTTTGAAGATGGCTGGGGTAGATCTGAGCAATGACTGTTTCTCCCATGGCCAGTTATACGTAGCATGTTCTAGAGTAAGCTCATCTGACAGTCTGGTCGTCCTTCAGCCAGAAAAAAAGGACTAAAAATGTTGTTTACAAAGAGGTACTAAGCACTTAAGAAAACAACAACAACATCAATTTTGGCTGTCCGTATATATCTATCAGACTAAAATGTACTAAAATATATTTAAGTACTTGCATATATTAAACTACCTGGTGGGACTGTTCCGGCAGAGGATAGGGTGACTGCCTTACCAAATAAAACTACCCGGTGAGACTGTTCCGGCAGAGGCTAGGGTGACTGCCTTACCAAATAAAACTACCCGGTGGGATTGATTCGGCAGAGGCTAGGGTGACTGCCTTACCAAATAAAACTACCCGGTGAGACTGTTCCGACAGAGGCTAGGGTGACTGCCTTACCAAATAAAACTACCCGGTGGGATTGATTCGGCAGAGGCTAGGGTGACTGCCTTACCAAATAAAACTACCCGGTGTGATTGATTCGGCAGAGGCTAGGGTGACTGCATTAACAAATAAAACTACCCGGTGTGATTGATTCGGCAGAGGCTAGGGTGACTGCCTTACCAAATAAAACTACCCGGTGTGATTGATTCGGCAGAGGCTAGGGTGACTGCCTTACCAAATAAAACTACCCGGTGTTTTTAATTAAATGTTATATATATATATATATATATATATATATATATATATATATATATATATATATATATATATATTTTTTTTTTTTTTTTTTTTTTTTTTTTTTGTAAATAAGTTGTAAATATGGTCTTTACCTGCCGGCCTCCCCATGGCCAGACTGGATACGCCAGACTCATTTTCTCAATTTTAATTCTGGTAAACCAACGGGCAGATGTACTCGAGTTACTAACAATTAATTATTTCGTTCCTCGGCGAAAATACACAACCCGTACATAGGTCCTAATGTAAGTGTTCCTTAATCATAATCCGTAGCGAAGCACGGGTACTTTCTGCTAGTGTTTCAATAAATACGTTTAAATAATTTTTTATTACAGGTTTCCAACTGTTTTCCGATTTGCCTTATTGAAGGTTCACTATTCCTAAAGATGGCAAACTCTGTTATGTTGTTATATCATTAATATCTCAATTATTAATAAAGTGTATTTCAGCATTGTAATATTATAATTGTGTATTTGATAAGTTACGATGTAATTGGATTTAATATCTGTATTGTAACATGTACATTTGAATAGACAAGTTGTTGATATATCAGTTAAATCCTAATACTAAATCCACATAAAACAATTTATTTCACACATTTTGTTCAAAATTGGATCACTGTGGCAATTCAAACTTTAAATGGCGCTCTTGTAAAACTATCATGTTTTGGCTTCTAACCAGAGAAATATATAATTATTACATCAACAAATTTCGGACAGTTGGCATAAATGGTAAACTGTACTATACAAATAAATGGCGTAAGTTCAACAGTTTTCGACGATATTTGGTTGTATAGCAAAATGAGCATACTCATTTAGCAGCTATCCTGGCTTTACCCTGGCTCTTGGAGCTCCTGGGAGTGTTTCCCTCATGCGAATTTGATATACGAGCAATGAAGTTACAATATGAGTATAGGTCAGATTTTTATCCAGTTTTAGAAGTCCTTCATGGTTTTAAAAAAGAAACCACCCTTATAGGCCTAATTATTCCAAGGTAAATTGGTTGAGATGTGTCACAGAGAAGAAATAAACAGAGACTGCATCCAATAGTGCGCTGAATAGGTGTCAAGTAACGAGTTCCCCAGTTCGTCGTGCAGATTATTGTCAGTCCCTCCAAACTCTAAAGGATAAACGTAGTCATTATCACTGCAGATATCTAAAGACGCACATTAGTTTTTCTATTCCTAACTGTCACTGAGGCGTTAGCTACGGCCATAAAAAAGTGGACTATGTTTATTATTTCTCTTTTGATTTGCGTTTAAGTGTTAAGGAGCTGTTTGTTGTTTACATTCACTCAGAATCTCCTTCTCATCTCTCATTAGATATTCCATTGATCAACGAGTGTGTGAGAGAGAGGACGGACAGAAGTACATGAGAGGGACAGAGACAGCCTTGCGGGAATCAAGTCACGCAGGGCCGCCATCTTACTTCCGTTCCTTAAGTAACCGTTTGAGTTCCAAGGAGAAGATTGTCCCATCGTCCTACTCCGACGTATTAGAACGATACTGTTCATTTACCTTGGTCCAATGTGGTGAAAGGCTTCTTTTGTCGTCATTATTTCACGAAAAAACGCCACTTATTCGCAGTCTTGCCAACTTATTCAATTTAGAGGTTACATTAGAAAATTTAAATAAAAATAGAAAGTTCAAGTGTTAACAACTTTAACTCTCTAATATTTAATCTGATTTCCTTCTGTATTTCTGGTTGGTTAGGTGTTACGAATCTGAAAAAAAGAAAAAAACAAAACACAGATACTCAAACACAATAAAAATACAACCCTATTTATTCTAAGAGTAAAGGAAGTAAGACTTTACAAACTGAAACTATACATATATACTGTATTTTGATCCAGAAACATGTTTTGTTTAATTTAGTAACATTATAAGTATTTTAGTATGAAAGGAAAATAAATTGTTGAAATATCTATTTGAAAACATATTGTAGATAATATGATGATGGTGAGAGTCGGAGTGGTTGACAATCATGGAAATATTTTTCAAGAGACCTATTTTAAATTATTAAGCCGATTTTTACGTATTTTTCTGATTAAGTCATGTTTTATGAGTAAATTTTTAGGTATATTAGGAATTATATTAAAATTTTACTTTAATTTTGTAATACATGTTATTATAATTATTACAATTAAAAAAATAAGTTGAAATGAAAAAACAGCAAACGAAAAATCAATAAAAATTAAGAATTTATTCAAGAATTTGTCTAAATTTTAAAACGGCTAATAAAGAAAAACCAATAAAGAGAAGACTAAAAGTAGAACTCTGTTTTTGCTTGATTTGAAAAAAAAAAAAAAAACAGCACTAGTCTTTGGATATATTATTCTGGCCGGAAACCACGGCAGAAAGCGCCTGACGTTTTTATTACCTTAGCCCCCCTTTAAAATAAATTATGTTGTTAGTAGTAAAAGGTTGAACCAACCACACTATTAGTTTTTTATCTTGAAAAAAAAGCTTACAATAAATTGAACAACAAGCTTGTTTGATAAAGATGTCTATATTTTGAATGGATATAGGAGGTATTTGGTCCTTCTATGTTGCCAGAAAGGTTATTAATAAAATAAAAATCAATCTTTATTCCAAGATCATTGAACAATATGTAGCAATCTTCAATTATACAAATTTAAATCATACCACATCAAAATGTCCTTCAAACACCTACAGTGTTATACACGCATAGTTCAACATTTACTAGTAAATCTCCCACTTCCAACACCAGAGTCAGTCCTATAATTGGGTGATCTCCCTGTTACGTGACGTTTTACATGAATGATCAACACCTGTGGGTTGATGATTCATGATGTGGGGGAATGATCAACATGAATCATTGGGGTGTTTTTTACGGAGTTGGTAATTTATCGAAGAAATAAACAATTAATTACCTGACAAACAATCCTTCATACATACACTTAATGTAATCAAAGAAGTATGAAGTCAATAAAATCCGGACAAATGAACAGAGAAAGTAAACATAATAAAAAAAATTGGGTGTGCGTCGGACCACACGGTGGAAGTTATACTTCTTTGGCCATTCTCATACACCCACTCACGCACACAAACAGACAGGATATATAAATGAAATATAAGACATTTTTCAATATTATTCAATATATTTATCTTCAATATATTATACGTGACTTCATTATTATATTATACACCTATATTATCATTATCAGTAATTTCTTCGATTAACAATCGATTAATCGATAGTTCTTAAAAATTTGTTCTTACTTTTCAGCGTGACGCGGTTTCTCGACCAACATCCCATCCCAAAGTGTTTAACGGGCGCAAAGAAGTATAACTTCAAAAAAACTTGGGTGTGCGTCGGACCACACGGTGGAAGTTATACTTCTTTGGCCATTCTCATACACCCACTCACGCACACAGACAGGATATATAAATGAAATATAAGACATTTTTCAATATTATTCAATATATTTATCTTCAATATATTATACGTGACTTCATTATTATATTATACACCTATATTATCATTATCAGTAATTTCTCCGATTAACAATCGATTAATCGATAGTTCTTAAAAATTTGTTCTTACTTTTCAGCGTGACGCGGTTTCTCGACCAACATCCCATCCCAAAGTGTTTAACGGGCGCAAAGAAGTATAACTTCAAAAAAACTTGGGTGTGCGTCGGACCACACGGTGGAAGTTATACTTCTTTGGCCATTCTCATACACCCACTCACGCACACAGACAGGATATATAAATGAAATATAAGACATTTTTCAATATTATTCAATATATTTATCTTCAATATATTATACGTGACTTCATTATTATATTATACACCTATATTATCATTATCAGTAATTTCTTCGATTAACAATCGATTAATCGATAGTTCTTAAAAATTTGTTCTTACTTTTCAGCGTGACGCGGTTTCTCGACCAACATCCCATCCCAAAGTGTCTAACGGGCGCAAAGAAGTATAACTTCAACAGAGTCAAATAACGTACACTTACGATACTTCGTATTTCTGCACTATTTACATCCACAGCTATGATTAGTAGACGTCAAAATTCTCGTAGCTGTATTCCAATGTCCAGATTGGTTTCAAAACAATTTTGTAAAGTAGCAACGTGTGTTTTAAGAAAAGTTTGGATTTAGATAATAAAAGCCAGTAGCAAAACAAATATTTAGTATTGTTTTTGTCCAACTGTCACTTTTTTATGACTTAAAAAAATTAGATAATACGCTAAAATATCATATGCTTAAAAAAGCAATGACTATAACAGCATAAATATAATAAACATTTATTATATGAATTAATTAAACAATGTAGTGTTTTTTACAGCCATTAGGACGGAGCCCAGGTCATATTTTACAATTCTGACATTTTTTCCACATATACATACAAATTATGCAAATGTGTACACTAAATGACATGATCATTCACCAGTACCAGCAGAGTGGTTATATACAGGGTGACAATTAAGTCTTAGGACGACTTTATAACTTTTAAACGACGAGAGATATCACAACCAAATTTGGCATACCATTATTGGTAATAGTAAGCTACTTTTCTGTGTACATTGTCATCAGATGTCATCTTTGGGGGGCGGCCCGTTAGGAGTAAGAAGAAACATCTTTAATGGCAGTCTACGTTGATTTTACATCATTTTAAAGGTCTAGTTAAACTGAAAACAATGCCGCAAACCGGACTTAGAATGGTTGGTCCAGTCGGAAGTAATTGCTGTTCAGAGTTTTAAAAATGTTTAGTACATTGTACTTACGAATAACAGAAAGTTACGAGTTGAAGGGAAGACTTACTGAACTCGTTTAAAAGTAGTTGTTCAAAATGTTGCCCGTCGGCCGTCTGGCAATGTGCTAACCGGTTATAAAAGCTGGCTACTTCTTTTTGTATGTTTTCTCGTGGATTAGCTTCAGCGTCCTGTGCTATCCTGTGTTTAAGATCAATCATATCTGTAGGCTGAGTTTCATAAACTTTGTCTTTGAGGTAGCCCCATAAAAAATAGTCCAACGGAGTTAGGTCAGAGGAACGAGCCGGTCACTTCGCTCCACGTCTTCCAATCCACCGGTGACGGAATACTGTATCTAAGTATTGCCTCACTTGAACACCATAGTGTGGCGTCTTGTTGGAAAAACATGTTTGGAAATCAGCGCCAAGACTAGCTTGTAGAGCAGGAACTATCTCATTTTGGAGCTCAACTTGATACTTGTTGGCATTTAAATTTCCCTTCAAGTATTCCCCAGTAAGTATTCCCTTTAACTTTCTGATATTCGTAAGTACAATGTACTAAACATTTTTAAAACATTGAGCCACAATTACTTCCGACTGGATCAACCTTTTGAAGTCCAGTTTACAGCATTGTTTTTAGTTTAATTAGACCTTTAAAATTATGTACAAGTCAACATAGGCTGCGATTAAATATTGTCTTCTTACTGTCTTCTAACGGGCCGTCCCCCAAAGATGACATCTGATCACCATGTACACAGAAAAGTAGCTTACTATTACCAGTATGCTAAATTTAATTGTGATATCTCTTGTCGTCTAAAAGTTATAAAGTCGTTTCCTTATTTGGTACTTGGTGGAATTTCGATGGATTTAAATGAAACATTTTTACTAATTCCACAGTTTTTAATTTTTGATTAATGCATTTTCGCCAGTTACGGCATCTTCAGATCATAATAACCAAATTGTACAAAAATATAAAACATATGTTAAAAAATATACAATTTGTAAATATAAATAACATTGATGGATAAGTAGTTAAAATTTAAAAACAAGGTTTTGAATTATTTAAGTTGTTTTCTAGTTCATTTCTAATTACAGGTAAAAATATATTATTAAAATTAACAGATGGTTGAGAAATACAGTCATCTTTTTTTAATGCCATGAACACACTTTCAATTTTATTTCTCTTTTTCCAAGATTTTTCTTTATTTATAAAGTTAATTTATAATTTATAAAGTCAAGACAATTTATAAAGTCGTCCTAAGACTTAATTGTCACCCTGTAACTAGTGGCTTGTTAGGGCAAATTCCCCTTTATAAATAAAACTAAAATGTTGCTGTTTAATATTTAATCTATAATATTTAATTATTTATAGTTTTGTAAAACTCATCATCATATATACAGTTAATCAGGTATTATTGTTTGTTAAAACTTCTCTGTAAAATATATTTTTTGCGTAAGGATTGTCTATTTCGTTGTTATGGTCGACTGTATTTTCAATAAATTATTATTCAATACATTTAATTCCGTCTGGGAATTTTACTCTACTAAATGCAAAGTCGCTCATGGGGAAACAAACACTGGTTTGCTCAGGTAAATACCAGCTCTTAAATGTTGGCCCTTGAGCCTTGTTAATTAGGGTATAAAACATTAACAGCTGGTATATTTAATTTATTTTATTGACAGCTGGGCTCAATAAATCAAAACAAAAGTTAGGAACCCTCTTCACATAAGCTTAACATGGGAACTGTGAAGGCCAATCGGGCGGAGGCCTAACGGTGAATTGCAAAACTGTTATTTTTCACGCTATCTACAATATCAGAGCTTTAAAACGAGCCATTTCCGAAGGCCGTAGGTGGAGTGTAGCGCTTGGAATTTTGACGCAACCGATTTGCCTTACAAAATTAATTATATAGATAATGAAACCTGTAAGTTAGTAACCAGACAGATATGCACAAGATGCAACTTGGATAAAAATATAGTATAATTAAGTTTATATAATTAACTAATTTAGTAACTAGTAATGTGTAGTAGTCTTAAAATCACATTAAAACATAAAACTAAAAAAGTGGGTTTCCATTACAAATTTCAAAGTTGGCTGCCATATTGGAAAATTGCGGCTCGATTTTCAAAATTGTATTTTGAATTTTTAATGTCAGCCAAAAATGAGGGAGCGTCTTCCATTTAAACTTTGTTGTAATTGTGGTTTCCAAGATCCCAGAGGTGGTTTAGTTAAATTGAACACCCTGTATTAGGTATTGACAGGCACTCATCTAATAAACAATTACTAAACTGTTGAGTTAAATTAATTAAATTTGTAAAAACATTAAAACTACTGTATCTAAAATAGAGGGCAGGTTGGCCAAGCTTTTTTAAATTAATACTTCATGAATAAAAAATGAATCATTAATGCTGTTTAAAGAAAAGGGGAAATGACGTTATGGTCCTTTAATGGTTGCTACGTCGATAAAATAATCTTCTGTAATCAGTAAAACTACAAAAAGTGTCAACTTATTTCGTATAATGGAACATTCTTAACATAGAACATAAGATGGTTAAGCCCAAATTAATATCTTATTTTATTTTAGTAAATATTATACTTCGTGATGTAATTTGTCTTTTATAATTTCCTTCAAAATATATTACTTGTAGAAGTAAAAGAAAGCCTTGATTATATACAAAATTAATGGTAATATAATCAAGAAATAAATAATTTTAGAAATATTTTTCCCTCAACACTGGAAGAGGAAATGTACCCCTAAAGTTTGGGCTCACAGCTTCGAGAGGATGAAGGTTATAAAGAAGTTCCTTCATGGTAACAATCTGGACAAATATTTAGTAACTGCAGTTATTTGACATTGATCCGGCAGAATTTGCAATTTTAAATATCCAACGGGATACTTGAAAATATCCTCTTGTTATGCTTGAAAATGAGCAGGATCCTTTCTGTTTCATCTATCCTGTTATAGATGAAACACAATCCACCAAATTGCTAGGAATTTACCATGATAAGAAAAAAGAAAGAAAGAAAGAAAGTTTACCACCATAAATCACAATACATATTAATGTACTTTACATAAAAATCAATTTGAATAAACAAATACACAATTAAACAAATACAGTATTAAGCTTATAAAAAACAAAAACACAATTTAAGATATTTTAAAAACACTAAGATATAAATTGGAAAGTAACACTAAACAAATTAATCTACTTAATTTATTTGTGTGATATATGGCTAGGTACCTCTGAGCATGAAGCTGTTTTGAGGTTACCTTCTCAAAATATAACAAATTCAAGTACATCAGTTGCATAAAATAAAAATAAAAATTGTTTAACAACAAAACTTTGTATTAAAATCAAGAGGTATTTTTAATTATTATTTTACATACTCATTAGTGCTTTCTTATCTCTAAAGATCAACCTTAGGCCCAATTTACCAAAAAATCAAAAGACACAATACAAACACAAAATAAATAAAATTAAAATGTAACAAGAAGGAGAGGCAAGAAAAAACAGATTGATTTAAAACAAAAAAGGTTCAAGTTCATCATAATTGAAAGTAAATAACCATTCTTTTAAACGTTTAGAAAAAATTTGCTATGGTATTAACAGTACTAATTTGGTAAGGGAGTTTATTGAAAAAAATCAAACAACTGTAACTATAGAATCTCTTAAAAGCTTCACACGACAGTTTCAACAAAGCTACCCGATTCAAATGTCTTAGTCTTATTGAATGAACTGCAGCATTTTCTATTTTTTGACCTCCCCTCAAAAAAAAAAAAATACGCAACACACTATATACATATAAATGCCTAATGGGAAGTACACCTAAATATTTAAAAAAAGAAAGGACTCTTCCTTCTTTGCACGCGAAATATTTGTCGTATAATGCATTTTTGTGACACAAGAATTGATTTTAAAAAGGATTTATATGCTCCCCCCCCAACAACTTAACCCATATTCTAACTTACTATTTACCAAAGCAAAATATACTGATATTAAAACTTCTGTCGGACAAATGAATTTCAAAAGATAACATTTTCTTAAGGCCATATAAACATCTTTTTTTACTGAATGAATGTGCTCTCTCCAAGAACAAATATTGTCTAATATTAACCCTAAATATTAGATTTTTTCTACTTGTTCTATTAACATACAATTCTCACAGGACACCTCAAATGAATCATTCAGACAACTTATACATTTGAAATATACATTACCATTTATACCATCTTTCGTTCTTAATGAAAAATAAACCAACTTAGTTTTAGTATTTAAAACAAGTTTGTTAACAATAAACCAAATTTTCAAATAATTTAAATCTGATTGGACATTTCTCTGAAGTGAAATAGGGTCACTAGCAGAGTAACTTAGTGCAGTATCATCAGCAAAACAATTAATGCTGCCTTTGAGATTTCCTAAACACAATTTATTAATAAATACAATAAATAAAATTGGTCCAAGGACCGAACCTTGTGGTACTCCACAAGTTATTGGTAAAAGAGTGCTTGTACAATTTTTTTATCCTAACACATTGATTTCTTCCGTTAAATAACTCTCAAACCACTTATAAGCAACATCCCTCACTCCCACCTCCTGTAAGCATGATAGTAAAATATTATGGTCAACAGAGTCGAACGCTTTTGTGATATCAATAAATAGACCTGCAACATTGAGTTTAAACCGTCGTATATACCAGTAAGAAATGACAGCAAAGCACCTTCTGTAGATTTATTTTTGACAAAACTATACTGATTTTCACTTAAAATATTAATTAAATTTCAGAAAGTTAATATCCTAAATTGTACTAATTTCTCCAATATTTTGGAAAAATTTGACAACAAAGAAATGAGCCTGTAGTTATTTAACTCCGTTATTTCCCCTTTCTTATGCAATGGTATTACAACAGCTGTTTTCAAGCTACAAGGGAACTCACCTGTCTCAAAACTTAAATTAAAGACAAAGGACAGAACAGGACTTATATATTTGTTAGCAGTCTTTTTAATGAAAGAAGAAATTCCATCTATACCAGGAGATTTGTTTTAGTTTAAACTATTTATAATAGAATAAACTTCATCACTACAAATGGGCAGAAGAAAAAAAGAATTTAAAATGTTTGCTGTAGGAAAAATGTCATTAAAATAATTTAACTCTAAGCCATTCACAGAATCAAAATTAAAGGGCTGATTAAAGTTGGGATAAAGGGCTGACTTAAGAGGATCATGTTGACAGCATTTGCTTGAAGCTTATCTTTATGGCTTGCCTTGTAACTAAACAAAATTCTGCAGCCCTGAGGTCTAAAAAATGGCATATTTCAGCTTTATTTATCCACATTTTTTCTCATGGTATAAGACTATGGGATGGATGCTCTAAACAATGCAAGCACACAGGCTTCAAAAAAAGAAAAGAAAAAAAGGTCTTGTAGGAATTTCTTTCAAAGAGCTCACTTTATTGACTCTGCCATGCTTATATATCCTTGATGTTATACTCTACTATCGATCAAAGTACTCTTTCATCCAAGGAAGTGATGTTCATCAATATGATACGAGAGGTAAGAACAACTGTCGAGTCTAACAGACTCAAGACTAATTTAGTGAACGATTTCAATCTCAGACAGGCGCCAGGTTGATAGGTTAGTGTCCTTCAGGACTAAAAACTATCAACAGTGAAAAATAGTTTAAGCCTCGTTTAAACGCTTTCTGGTATCAAAAGCATTTTATTCGATTAACGAATCCATAGTGAGTCGCTTGCAAGATCAATCTTAAGTTCACGGTTTGAGGAAATTATGGTGTCATGGGTAAGAGTGAATGAGACATTTGTGGGGGAAATTTTATGTTTGCGTCAGTCGATTGTAGGCCTACATACAACCTCATGTGTAGTTTTATATTAATTTATTTTTATGAATTGTAACCGTTTATGTATTTGACTTTCGCTACAGAAATTCTATTGTTCATCATCAATAAATATACATTTATTCTGATATAGTTTGATTAAATGTTTTAAATGAAATTTAGGCTTACATGAAAATGTTTAATAATAAATAAATGAATGAATGAAATAAATGAATTTATTCCATCATAATCAGTACAAAGTTATAATAATA
Source organism: Stictocephala bisonia (assembly GCA_035578905.1). Taxonomy (NCBI): domain Eukaryota; kingdom Metazoa; phylum Arthropoda; class Insecta; order Hemiptera; family Membracidae; genus Stictocephala; species Stictocephala bisonia. The sequence continues at coordinate 79,180 of JAQJVL010001026.1, forward strand.
AAACAACCCGGAATTGACTGACCACTTTTACGAGTAGTGTGGTCAGTATAGGCAACAAAATACAACAGGTTTCTTGTCAGAGTCCAGATTATAGTAGCATGTTGTTATCAGCCGGGCTGCTCTCCGTGGCGTCTACACCTAACACTGATAAGGCACATAACAGGACCTGCTATGCAAGACCGTACCTTCACTGCAATTCACAACTGATGCACTTCACTACAATACTAATACACACTAATAAACACAAACAATTCACTTCAGCCTAGTATAAAAATATTTACAATTTCTTATTTCAATTATTACAATATTTTACCAAAAAATAAAACCAAAATACATAATACCATTACAATACAACTATAAAACACAAATAAACAGAGAACACATCTTCATTTTTAACTGTAGAATAAGTTACAATTTTCATTTAGTAATAGAAAAGCTTTTAAATTACTACAAAATTTTCTAACGTTAACTGAAATTTTAATTTCAAAAGGCAACTTGTTGAAACATTTTGGACCATTATACAGAAATGAATGCTTCAATACGGACTTGTTAATCTTAGGAGTTCTAAACATTCTCCGGACTATGCTTCTGGTACCGTAATTTAGGTGCGTTGTACCCAAATTACCACTTTTAGTGTAAAAAAGTCTGAGGACTTTAAAAACAAACAAATGTTGTAATGGTAATATTTTCAATTGAACGAAAATCGGAAATGAGCTGTCTCGTATTCTCTTGTGTGTAATTATTCTCATAAAATGATTCTGCACCACTCTTAATCTCTCTATTAAATATTTAAAAGTCCCACCCCAGCACACAACTCCATACTGAAGTCTTGAATTTACTAGAGCAAAGTACAGAGTTCTTAACAAACTTTCATCACAGAAATTTCGCAAAAAATAAAAAACAGATAAAAAATAATAAACAGTTGCATGGACAACTCTAGTACATTTAACAACTTTTGGAAAACGTCAAATTCGTTCGACATCAAATCATAGTTGAGCAGTAACAGAAGGTATATTTAGAAGACAGGACATCCCCATCACGTGTTCCTGTAGGCTGGAGGGGACAGGGCAGCTGCCAGGACACGCGTCTTAGGGAAGTCTGCCTCCAGATGACGGAAGGCTGACATTGGCAGATGTAAGATTGTCAGAAGCCTTCTCAAAATATAATTTTTACATGCTAAATATATCATCTTATATTTATGTAAAAATTACCAGCTTGAGACCTATGCGCGCTTCTTATATTTTTGCTCTCTACGTTATAAAATGATAATTATATAAATTTTATTGGCATCTTAATTTTTATAGAATAGATTATTTTTTACGGTGACATTGTACAAGTTTACTATAGCAATAGTCATTCTAAATGAAAAAAATTAAAAATAATAAATAAATAAAAGCTATTCAGGAGAAAAATAGAATAACATTTACGATAGTAAAATTTCCATGACTACTATTGTGGCAAATTAATAAAGAAAAAATATCGTTCGTTTAAGTGTTTTTGAAGTTTTCCAACTAATCTGACCTAGAAAATGAATGTAAATATTCTCCTTCTATCGAAAAGTATTTGATAATATAGAATAAACAATAGCAGAAAAATAGTCATTCGTACACAAATTTAGAACAGGTATATTTGTAATTCATGGTTTAGTGTTTTTATAGTGAAAGTAAAATAAAGCTAACGCTTACAACAGCACGTAATAACATCGTTTATGAAATGTAGCACAAAAAAAACACACAATTTATATAAATAATATATTATTAAATATGGTCAATTAATTATTGGAACACCGGAATATTTAGAGTGAAACCATTGTCTCGGTAAACCAGGACGTATTGGAAACCTACTCTAAATTGAGGCTTATATACTATGCCTATGGTCCAATATGCATTGCAGTTTGGCGTTAATATAGTAGCATCATGACATTATTGAAGGCACTCATTTCCCTGTACTGTATACATGATTATACGTGATTCCTTTTTTGAAAACGTATACCTGTAAATTTGTTATATAATAATTAATTTAAATGTGTTATGAAATATAAAATGAAAAAGCAATTATTATTTAATAAAAAATAAATAACAATGGTTTAAAATAACTTATATTTTTAGTCCAGGCGATATCACTGTATCTGCCAAGATGATAATTTGAAAATAACATCTTGGCTGAATTTATTTCTATGTAAGATTATTCTAAAGATAAATTTTAAAATAAGTATGGAGTATCTGACAACGCGGTGCTGCACACACGGCAGACAGCGCCTGCAGTTAAGCATGGACGCTAGAGTACATCTCCTGTCTCGACGAGAGTAGTTATATTACATAACAGGACAACCGAATCCTACACTAGTAATTATTTTTTATTTATATGAGTTATCGTTGATTTACTTGGAAAATTAAGGTAACATATGCTGATGAAATGGACAGTCGTGAAATAAACTAGTGCTGTAGTATTCATTCATCTGTCACCAAATAGTAATGAAGGAAACAATAATAAGGGACTAAAACCCTATTCTCGTGTAGTCTACTAGACAGGTAGAAGACGGTCCAGTAAAGACAATTGTCGCTATTTTGGCCAACAGCGGTGCTTGCCAAAGATCCATTCACTGCCAACCATTGTTTCTGTCCCAGACGGGTCGGCGACGTGCATTCATAGCTCTGGCTAGAATCTGTCTTTAGCAGCAAGCTTGTGCCGGCTACACACGCAGACATGTGTTGCTGATCAGATGATGGTGGAAACTAGGTACAAACTGTAGCTGTAACTTCTCACGCTTCTGTTTGTCGCTGAACCTACTATCTCTTCTCTTCTACGTATTGGTAGATAAAAGTTTGTCTATATTTGCGAGAATCGAGTTTTAAAGGTCAGAAAAGGAACTGTTGATTGGTGTAAACATTTGACAATGCCAGTTCTAACTAAACAAAAATTATAATTTTCATTTTTATATTTCGTCATCGTATAATATTTTACTCACTTTTGCCATGCTTCAATTTTGGCATACAGTTTTTCCATCCCTACGGGTCCGCTACCTACCCAGGTATTTGAGCACGGTTCTATGTCCTGGCTTCTGACCATGTGACGTAAGTGTCACAGCGGTCAACAAGTTTTCTGCCACCTGTTTAAGTGAGAGTGCAGCACTCATACTAGTGACCAAAAAGTAAATACAACTTATTCAACTAATGGAATTCATAACAGCCCAAAGTGGGCAACACAGCTTGTTGTATTATATGGGCTACCGGTATACGAAGGTAAGAGAGTAAAGTCTGGTGAAGTGGTGTTGTGTTTCACGACCAGGTGCTGGAAAAGTGATGGTATGCCTATATGCTCCTTAAATATTTTACTAAACATTTTTTTCTGTTTGGCCAATTAAATATTTAGGACAAATTGAACATGTATTTAATTTGTTTTCATTATTTGTAATATAATTATGTTGAAGTATATTTCCGATGCTGTCTCTGTGTTAGGCCTATATGAAAGTTTATGTCTTTGTTTGGAAAATTATTATGTAAATATTTGCTAACATCACCATGATAGGTAAAATATCTGTAGTTATATTTTTGTTAATAGTTAATATAGAATATTATTATTATTTTGTCTTACACGTTTTTTATGTTTATATTTAGTTTTTATATTTTAAGAGAGCTTATTTTGAAATATGTTTAATGAGCATATAGCAATTTTCAGACTGTTTTATATATAAAAAAAACTTAACAGTAAATGCTTTAGATGTGCAGGATGACATCCTGCTTGTGCTCTTGCAGAGGGGCCTGGAGTCGCTCCTATCCCACCTGACCATAATATGTAGGGCTTCCTTGGCCTTGGGTTTCATTCCAAGGCTGTGGAGGACCGCTAAAGTGGTTTATATCCCCAAATCTGGAAGGGGCACACATTCCAGACCTGAAGATTTCAGACTGATCAGCCTCATGTCTTTTCTATTAAAGACACTGGCATATGAGGGACGGGGTATTGAGAGATAACCCGCTCCATACAAATCAACACACATAGATGGCTGGGAGATCTGCTGAGTCGGCTCTTCACAGACTCGTCACGAGAGTGGAGGAAACGATTCGGCAGAAGGAGCTAGCCAAAGGTGTCTTCACGGACATAGAGAGGGCGTTCAACAGTGTCTCCCTGCAGTCTATGATCGCTGCTGTCGCTAGGACGGGCGCCAAGGGTACCATTACCAGATGGATTGAAGCCTACCTACGCAGCAGAATGGTTAAGGCAAAACTGAACGAAGCGACGGTTCATGTTGTAGTCGGAAGCGGCTGCCCCCAAGGGGGTGTCCTGTCGACTCTCCTGTGGTCCCTGGTGCTTGATGACCTACTAAGAGTGCTGAACGGGATGGGGGTATATGCTCAGGCATACGCGGACGATGTGTGTATACTGGGCATTGGTAAGTTTGCCAGCACGGTGTCGGATATCGTCCAGGCTGCCTTGAGATTCCTAGAAAGGTGGTGTAGGGACAAGGGGTTTCTGTTAATCCTAACAAGACAGAACTTGTACTTTTCACTAGGAAGAAGAGGCTGGATGGCTTATACATGCCCACTATGGGAAATATGGAGCTAAGAGCTACAGGGTCGGTTAAGTATCTGAGGGTTATCCTGGATGCTATACTGAACTGGCTCAAGCACCTTCAGGAGGAAGCCAGGAAGTTCAGAACAGCTTTTTGGGCTTGTCGGAGGGCCATTGGGACAACGTGGGGTCTTAAACTAAAGATGGTTTACTGGCTATACACGAGTGCACTTCGGCCCTTCTTATGTTATGCGGCAGTTATCTGGTAGCCGGCCAAAGCACAGAACAGTGCAAGGCTAACATTAGATAGATGTCAGAGAATGGCGTGCCTGGGAATTACAGGCGCAATCAGAACAACCCCATTGGTGGCGATGGAGGACCTCACTGGGCTCCACCCAATGGACCTGTTTGTAAAAGGGGAGGCTTGTAAAGCGGTCTTTAGAGTAAGAATGACTGGTGGCTGGTTGCCTGGCCAACCAGGACTCCATGGTGAACTACCATCTAGGGACATTGGTCTGGACCCGTTGCTTTCGATGGGAACAGACTCAATGATACCTAGGTACAGAATTGACAGGCAGCTCAGGGCCTTCCTTCCAAGCATAGATAAGTGGATGGGGAGTACCGAGCCTACACAAGTCAATGGAAGCGTCTGGTATACGGACGGCTCACTTATAGGAGGCGCGGCCGCTGGAGTGTACGAGAGGGGGGCACGGAAAGTTCTGTCTGTACCTCTGGGGGCCCATGCTACTGTCTTCCAGGCGAAGGTGATGGCTATCATGACAGCCACACAGGAGAAAGTGCGTCTGGGTGGCTTCGGAGGAGTGGCTTCCATCTACTCGGACAGCCAGGCGGCGATAAAGGCGATCATGGCGCCACGTACCAGCTCTAAGTTGGTATGGGAGTGCCAGGGGATCCTGGAGACTCTTTGCCAGCGTAAAAAGGTGAGACTAATATGGGTCCCTGGGCATGCTGGCATTGATGGAAATGACAGAGCCGATGCATTGGCTAGGAGAGGGGCAAAGTGCCCTCTGCTGGGACCGGAGCCGGCATTTGGTATTCCTTTTCAAAAGGTAAAAAGAAGAATTGACAGGTGGACCTCTGAGGAACACGCTGGCAGATGGAGGACCGAGTCCGGGCTCAGGCAGTCTCGTGCACTTATCCCAGGACTGTATCGCAGGTACAGCAGAGATCTGCTGAGCTTTAACCGGGCCAAGGTGAGGGCGGTTATGGGAATGCTGACCGGACATAATATTCTTCACAGACATATGAAGATAATGGGCTTAACAGAGGACTCCACATGTAGGCTCTGTGAGGAGGATGAGGAGATGTTCTGTCATTGTGGAGCTCTCTCATCTCTTAGGCATAGGACTCTGGGTGCCGCTTTTCTGGAACCAGAGGACATTAGAAGGGCTACACTCGGGGAGATCATGTCCTTCATAAGGGGGACTGGTCTCTTGTGACACTGTCGTCAGGTTCGGGGCGCAAAGGGCCATGGAGTTTAGGCGTGGTGGGCTTGGTAACAGGACCACAACCCGGTGTATCTAATCTAATATAGCACTTGGATGAGTTAGCACTTGGTCGAGTGTGCACGACACTGAGCTTCCTGTGCTATCCTGTGTGTAAGATCAATCAGATATGTAGGCTGAGTTTCATAAACTTTGTCTTATGAGCCCCATAAAAAGTAGTCCAGCGGAGTTAGGTCAGGGGAACGAGCCGGCCACTCGCTCCACATCTTTCAATCCACCGGTGACGGAATACTGTATCTCAGTATTGCCTCACTTAATCACCACAGTGCGGTGGTGCTCCGTCTGGAAGTCAGCACCAAGACTAGCTTGTAGAGCAGGAACTATCTCATTTTGGAGCGTATCTAGATACTTGTTGGCATTAAAGCCCCCTTCAAGTATTCCCCAGTAAGTATTCCCTTTCACTTGTATCTCTCTGTAAGTACAAGTACTAAACATTATTAAACTTTGAATAGCAATTACTTCCGACTAGACCAACCTTTTTAAGTCCAGTTTAAGTCCGGGAACAGTAAACATGGCTGATAATCGTGCGAGTGCAATGTGTGCATCAATGAAGATCAAAACATTGAAAATGTAGGTTCTGAAATGACCGTAATTTCGATAAGTGATGTAGGAAGTGATATAAAAATAAAGTTTCATAAAAAAGTCATACATTTTTATTGCATAATGCAAAAGGAAGAGGACTCACACGACTTACAGATTATTAGTAATATTATAACTAAACAGGTTTTTATTAGATACTTTATGATATCAATTATTTTTTAACTTGTAGTAAAGAAGCCTGCAGTGTTTTTATTTAATCACTCTATAATATTTTGTCGTTTTAATTTAGCAAATTTGTCTTAAGATTCCAGATTTTTTTTTTAAATGGGCTAGGTATTTTGAAGCAAGCAAAGTGTGGCTATACTAAGTGACTGAACCGACTCGTTAGTTTTATAAAATGCCTAAAAATACTCAGGAATATTGTAAAAAGTCTTTTGTAAAACGCTGCCGTTTTATTAAAAGACTCTTTGTCATATGACTAATTCTACAAATTGCATGCACCACACAGGGTGTCTCTAAACTCTTGATAAGCTCTCTTGATTGTGTTGTTTCTAGTTCATTTAGAATCATAAATATAATATTTAAAGTGTTCAAAACACCTCGATTATCCTTGCAGCCACCTATTTGTTAACTTATTTTTATTTTTAAATTTATATCACAAAAACAAAAATGTGTATTGAACTGAAATTTTGTATGGTTCTTTATAACATAAACATTCTTTTTGAGAACAATTATTGATATTCCTATATCAACAGTTTCAAAATGGTGGTCATTTAAAATTTTAAATCTTAAATAACTCATATTGATTGTATTAATAATTACACAGAATAACTTTTTTTAGAAAATTCAATTAAAAATCCAATGATACAACGTTTTAAAAATCGGATGAAAAATAACAAAGAAAAGATAATTTATGTGACAGTATGTACAACGTAATATGCCAGTACAATGTGCAACACACGTGTAACAGCTGATAATAACAAAGTAATTTATGATAGTGTTAAGTGATAATAACAAAGTAATTTATGATAGTGTTAAGTGATGATAACAAAGTAATTTATGATAGTATTAAGTGATAATAACAAAGTAATTTATGATAGTGTTAAGTGATAATAACAAAGTAATTTATGATAGTGTTAAGTGATAATAACAAAGTAATTTATGATAGTGTTACTGTCACAACAATTATCTTTATTTTTGTTATCTTTCATCAGATTTTTAAAAACGTTATATCATTGGATTTTTAGTTGAATTTTCTAAAAAAGTTATGCTGTATAGTTATTAATATAAACATTAGTTTATGAGCTATCTAGGATTTAAAACTCTAAATGGCTGCCATTATGAAACTGCTGATATAGGAATACCAATAGTTTTTCTCAAAATGGATGTTTATCTTATAAAGGACCATACAACATATCAGCTCAATACATCTTTTTGTTTTTTAAATATGATTTAAAAGTGAAAAAAAATGGCGGCTGCAAGGATAAACAAGGTGTTTTGAACATTTTAAATATGATATTTGTGATTCTAAATGAACCAGTAACAACAAACAAGGGATTATCAGAGAGTTCAGAGACACCCGAATATTATTATGTCTGGAAACACCTGAATATATTCTTTATTAATGTAATATAAATTCGAAACTTTTACAATCTTATCTTGGACACCTTCTTTTTGGAACACTAGTCATTTCACACTACGGGGGACGTCCTGTCGAGGGTATCGTCAATATTCTTCATGTAAGTCTGTACCTTATGATACATCACTTTAAGGGATATAGTGAACTGAATTGAATGCTACAAACTGCATCTCTAAGGAATCGCTATCATAAAAAAGAACATTTTAAATATTGAAAATTGGCGATTTTAAACAATTCTATTATAACTTCGTTGTCAAACTGAAGAAGGGAGACATTCAAATATTTACTTTGTCACAAATGGTGCTAAAATGTTAGTGTTAAGCCCTTTCTAACATTATAAATTAATTTTCATTTTTATAAGATATTAATAAAATAAATAATCATTTACACACCTTTATTATAATAAAACTGCATCAAAATTGTACTTATAAAACCAGCTCAAACTGAAAATTTAGTTTTATATCAATTACAACTTTTTAAACATGTTCAGACATTTAATAATATTATAATTGCTATAATACATTACTGTGACAAGAACCAAGTTAAAATTAAATGATTAAACATCACCAACTTTCAATACTCAAAGTGCTCTATTTTCTGCTGGTGATTCCTTAGAGATGTAATCTGAAGCATTACATTCAGTTCACTATAACCATTAAAGTGGTGAATCACAAGTTATAGGCATCCATAAAGAATACTGAAGATACCTTCGACAGGACGTCCAACGTTAGTATAACATGACTAAATAATGTTCCAAGAAGTAGATGCCCAATCCTTATCACAATTGTAAAAAGCTTTGAATTTATGTTTCGATGAATAAAAAATATATTTAGACATTTCCAGGCATAAAATACACCCTGTATATTCACTTGGCTTGTGGGCTATTAATAAATAGCTCTATCTGAGGAACAGTCGACCTTAGTTAGTAACAATGAGTACACTCGTCATACTCATTTGCCCCTCATAACGCTCATATCTTGACGATCGGCGTTTTAATAATTAATGAATAAAGTGGTGAAATAAAGTAATTTTGAAAAAATGAAACAGTGAAAAAATGTCTGTGCCCTCAAGAATAGCTAGCGTGTCACCACATTCCTTGGATGAATGATTATACAGGAACTCCCAACAAAAGCATTTGGATTTTTAGAGTGGTTCTCGCTCATCACACCATTAGCTGGAATTAGAAACAATTGTTGATGGTCGGCGGAAGCTAGGAGTTTGAGGGATGATCCACCGCCACAGGAAGTGGGGGGGTGCAGCCGCGAGAGATGTCACGGGTTTCCGGTCGGTAGTGGCGCGTGCGCAATCCTCTCACCTGTCACGGAGGAAATGGTAATCGTTCAATGACTGATGGCGATTAAGTTTTGACACATTCCTTCATTAGTTCCAGTCATATTCTAACTCTTAATGCCTTAAATATTAGTTCATTTATTATAAGCGAACGAATTAACTAGGTTTTAGTTATTACAAGAGATAATAATAATAATGAAAAAAAAAAACCAATACATTTACTGCAGTGATACTGAAAAAATATTGTTGACAAATTAACCATCACTATTCCTACCCAATCTTGTTTACTCCGGTAAGTCTATTGACCCTCCCATCAGCCAACACTCCTCATGCACCACCAATTTACGGACATTTCTTTCTGTAGAAAATCGTGGCTGTTAATATATCCAGTACAATTATTTTCAGTTAATGATCATATAAGAATAATATTCTATAAAATTTCATTTTTAATATTAGTTTTATATTTAGGAACTAAATCAACATTATCTTACAGATTCAGACATTGGTAAATTATCCTAGGTAATACAATTAATAAATAAGAGATCCTGATGGTTCTCAGTTGTTAAAGTACGCACTATTTACAAAAGAAGTCCGTTGTCACTTTGGGCAAAAATGGGCTCGTCAAGTGATATATATTCGTATTTCCGGATTTGACAACATTTAGTCACATTTATTACTATGTACATTGACTAGGTCATATATTATAATGCACTTGATTGTAAAACGATTCGGCTTCCAAGCCTTTTTCTCAGTCTGCTACGATAATTATGATAATTTGGTAAGCATACAATGGTCAAGTAATGGGGCTAGGAGGCAATGATGGTGAGGTCGACCTCCGATTCCCTGTCGTAGCAAGCATGGGAGAGAATTGGTCGTCTTTGTTCGTTATTTGGTAGTTAGAGACAACCTTGTCTACACCGGCAGAAGGACTATTGCCAGCTCTGAAAGCTTTAATAACTTGGAGTTGAGTCTGAATTCGTCTAATGCCTCGAAACCACAAGACATGAGTTCTGCCGGGAACACCGTTTGATTGCATGGAACCAGATTTCTCTTCCAATTCAGCGTCATAGGACATTGCCTTGGGAGGGATACTGACGACAATTTGTCCCCACAAAAGGCTGCCAATGCCGAATATCAAACACCACAACCAATGGTCCAGCCCTAGACTACATGTTGAAAAGGCTTCACCTCCATACTGGACGATTAATACTTGCACTGCCAGGGTTGACACCCATATCACACAGAAAGTTACATTCTTAAAGAGTCCACTGAAAATATTCCTTTCCCCGTGCACTTTTCGGGAGTTGAATTCATTGAACAGTATCATCATGACGAACGAGTTGAAGACTATTGTAAAATGTACACTGGGGCCCCGTACTGACGACCCATTCCGGATGCCGAATAACTGGGGTCCTGAGAAAATCAAATTGATAAGGATGGCAAGTTGATATATGGTTTGACCTACGATATTTTTGTACATTATATTCGATAATAGTGGATGGTTTCGACCGTACGGACGTCTTAGTAGCAATTCTTGGGTAGGTTTCTCAGTAGCCAGTGCTAAAGAGGCGAAGGAGTCCATTATCAAGTTGATCCACAGCATTTGAACTGCTTGAATTGGGCTATCCTGGATAGTGCATGCACCCAAGAACGTCACCAATATGGCCACCAAGTTAACAGTTAGCTGGAACTAAATATTATAAATTAATCGTTTCTTTAGTGTTCAAAATGTTCTTTAGTACTAAATGCTAAAATTATAGTTGAATTTTAATTATCATTATTTTATAAAATTATATTTATATGTATTTATAGAAAAAATCTCTACACTTTTAAACAAAACATATAGGAATAATTGATTTAGGAAGATTACTGATGATGGACTTGTTAAAACTTCATAAGCTGCACACATGAAGCTAAAATACAAAACTTCGTGAAAATGTGGTAAATTAAAATTGAACAAATCTTTGATCAACAATTGAACAAATCAGTTGAACAATTACAATTGATGTATTATTAACCACGAACTTAATCTGATTAAAAAAATTGAGGTCCTCTTCATTAAAATCAATGCAAATAAGAGAGTAGTTGTGACTTTTTTTATTTAAGAATCGTAAATTGAGGAAGAGAACACTACTTACTTGGATAAACTTGGTGATACTGTCGTAGACGTTTCGGCCCCACATGACGGCTTTAACAATGCTGGTGAAGTTGTCATCTGTCAGGATGATGTCGGAGGCCTCCTTAGCCACGTCTGTGCCAGCGATTCCCATGGCAAAGCCAACGTCTGCGACTTTGAGGGCGGGGCCGTCATTGGTGCCGTCGCCAGTTACTGCGACTACTTCCCTCTTCTTGTTCAGCTGGCTCTCCTTGATACCCTTCACTAAGTTGTATTTGTCCGTCGGTGACGATCTAGCCAGAACTCTCAAATGAGGCCAAATTTGGTCGATCAGTGACTGCTGGACAATTCCCTGGTCATCACGAATTTTACTATCAAACTCTTTTCCTTCCATGACGACATAACCGGGCTTGTAGATTCCACACTTGGTCGCAATTGATCTCGCCGTGTTCACATTGTCACCTGTCACCATCATGACGGTTATCCCTGCCTTTTGACACACGTTGATGGCATCCGGAACTTCTGGCCTAACGGGGTCCTCAATGCCAACAACACATAACAATGTCAGCATGTTCACGATGGAGCTTTCCTCATCCCATTGTGGATTAATATTAAGACCAATAAAGTCTTTATATGCGATTGCTATTGTCCTCAATCCATCTTTCGCCATTTCCTCAATCACACTGTTCATAATGTTTGTTCTCCATTCTGTATCAAATAATTTAAGTTCCCCAGTGGGATTAAAAACATGACTACATTTTTCTAGTATTATCTCGGAGGCACCTTTAGTAAACAGTCTGTATCCATTTTTTATAGGAATTACAGTTGACATGGATTTCCTCACTGAGTTGAAAGTATATACTTTCGTAAAGTTTTCCTCCGGCATGTTTTCTCGCAGCTGTAGATAATCCCTTCCCAATTCCAATGCAAATCCTAAAAGGGCACATTCAGTCTTGTTACCAACTTGTTCTGGTAGGTCACCCGGGACATTTTTTTTAACTATACGAGAAGAATAATTTGAATTTATCGCAACCGCTTCGGCTACAAGTTCCGACACACTCGAATGAATGTTTTTTAAAGTTGATGTGTTCACAGTTTTGCAATAGTTATCAAATACGTAGAATTGTACGACCGTCATTCGGTTTGTAGTGAGGGTACCGGTCTTGTCTGAGCAGATACATGTGGCGCTTCCCATAGTCTCACAAGCATCCAAGTGCCTTACCAGGTTGTTGTCCTTCATCATCTTCTTTACTGAGTATGCCAAGGAAATTGTGATAGCTAGTGGCAAGCCCTCTGGTATTGCAACCACCAACACAATCACGCCGATTATGAAGAAATGCACAAGTAGGTTGTAGTACTCGTTTTTCCAAGGTAGCTTTTGTACGATGAATGTCTGCACGCAAAACTGAATGACAAGCATCACAACTGTAAGGACAGCCAAGATAGTCCCCACATATCCAATTGTTATAGCCAGTTTATTCAACTTTCTTTGCAGCACCGACTTTGTTCTCTTTGAATCCATCAGTTGAGAACTTGTTTGTTGTTCGTCGACGCTCTGGCGACTCTGCTCCACGTCACCCAACAACGTGTAGATGATGCCCGCCTGTGAGTGTATGCCTACTGCCGTTACTATCTGAAAAGTAAGATAATAGGTATTTGTAAACACTCGATATTTCTACAACTCATTTAATACACAATGTACGATACCTTTTTTATACCTACAATCATTGTCACAAACTAAGGCCGACTATTCCTTAGAAAGTGTCATTAATTAATAGCCCAATGGCCTATCCATAGACGTACGATGGTATGGACCCACCCATCCACCCATACACGTACGATGGTATGGACCCACCCGCCCACCCATACACATACGATGGTATGGACCCACCCGCCCACCCATACACATAAGAAAGTATGGACCCACCCATAAAAATACGGTGGTATGGGCCTACCTACCCACCCATACACGTACGATGGTATGTACCCACCCACCCACCCATACACGTACGATGGTATATATATCTCATACTTACTTGTAATATGGGCTTACACAATCAATTCTACAATTATAGGTTTCAACAAATAAAACATTTAGTTCAGTCGGTTTTGTATGAATGTGATGATAAATTATAACGTGGAGCTAATTATAATGTACTGTACATATAATGTACTGTACATATAATGTACTGTACATATAATTCTGACGTATTATACAGATTATACTCACGTTGTTTAGCAATTTTAGATCTGAAAATGCACATGCTTATCTTAAAACCATATGTTACATCTAAGAACGTCCCGAAATTTGGCTTTGTAAGTTTTCATTTATAGAGATTTGATGAACGAATTGATAAACGCACAATGGTTGCCATCGATGTGGACACTGATAGTGAAGTCTGAGGTGTCCATGTTGGATCGTAGTCAGGGTTAAGATGTTGTGTAGGGAAAATAAGTGAGTGTCAGACTTATCAGCCGAAAATCAAACCAATACTACGTGGTTTGGATTCCACGTAAAGCTGTAGGTCCCTTGGTTGCCCCTGGCTATTGGGCTATTAATAAATGGTCCTTCCTGAGGAACAGTCGACCTTATTATAGTTAGTAACAATAACTACACTTGTTCATTACACTCATCACACTCATTCGCCCATATCTTGATGATCGGCGTCTTAATAATGAACGATATCAAGATCCTCAGATTATTATACATGAGGTTACTTGGCCATTAATATAGTAGAAATGAACCATGAACATTGATCATTTGGGTTTTAAAACGCTGTTTGAACTGTTAGTTGTGGTTGGCCAACCCTTTAGTAATTCAGTAGTTCTCTGGGTGCTTTGACAATGATAATATAGTTTAATAAATCTATCCCTTATTCTTTTTTATATATATCCTATCCTTACAAGGTTTTTATATGTATTAACGCATTTTCAAATTAAACAAACATTTATAGTTTATTCTAATCTATTCTTAAAAAACAAAAGTATCAAAAAGCTCTTTTTAGCAACTAGATTTTAATGAAACGTAGCGTTAAAATGTTAAAGAGTGATCAAAAGTTCATTTGAGATTGTATAAAAAATCCTTTTCCTTTTTACAAAGTAAGTTTATATCCATTTACTTTAAAAATACATTTCTAAGCCTTAATATAACTGTTTATATTTAGCACTTTCAAATTTAAATGTGGAGTTTTAACATTGGGAAACGTTAATAGTAATGAAGAATATTTGGTAAATTTAAGGAAGAAAAAAAACATCAATAAAAGTGAAAAAAAAACTCACAGAACTCATTTGACAAAACATAATACTTGGTAACTAACCATTTTGCCACTACCCTCCATGACGTTGGTCCCTGATAGCACGAAGGGGTCGGTAAAAGTCCCTTTGGTCACGTGTTCAGACTCGCCCGTCATTGACGACTCGTCCACCTGCACAGATATTCTACTGGGTTACAGGATATGGCTTAGTGACTACATGAAGTGATGTCATAGCGTAGTGACTGCAGGAGATATGTTAGTAACTACACGACATGGTTTACTAACTAGATGATAAATCTTAGTGACTACCTTGTTAACAACAGGATTTAGTTTAGTAACAAAAGGATAAATTTTAGTAACTACGGGGTCTAGTTTGCTAACTTTATAATATTAGTGACTTACATGATACAGGTAAGTAACTATATACTGTACTTGATATAATATTATAACAGTACAGATGTAGTTCAGAAACTACATGATATATCTTAGTGGTAACAAGATATAGCTTAGTGACTACTACATGATAGGGTAAGTATGGTACATGATATAAAAGGAGATAAATGGTGTTTTCTCAATTATGTTGTCCCGTTGAAAAACAATTTTCAAATATTGAGATAACTTTAAATTTCCAAACGTAAGCTGTACCAAAAACCCATTAATAAATGGGTCCAAAGAATTGGTACACACTCTCCCCCATATGAAACACTAAAAAAATAAAAACTTTAAAAATTACCAGTTTGATTCCCAAATATGTTTTTTGCCATAACTCAAAACTTATTCAAGTTAGAGACATGCGGTTTTTACTAAAATATTTTAAATTGTAATTCACACCTTTCTTGAAAAGTTGGTCAAAATCGTTAGAGCCATTTTTGAGAACATTTTATTTTTTGTTTGTTTTCCCATAAAAAAACTGAAATAAAAAAATTAAAAAAATAGTCTGGAGATATTGGCTAAATACACTTACATACCAAATTTCGTAAAAGTTGATAGATTCGTTTGTTATCCAGTGAAGTGCACATACACACAGACAGACATACATAAGGACAGAAACCACAATTTTTTTCGAAAAAAAAAACTTTTTTGGATTCAGGGGACTCTAAAATGGATTTTTAGACCAACTTGGAAATAATTTTTTTTTTTTTTTTTTTTTTGACGATCACAATACTGAAGCATATGGGAGAAAGTAAAAGCAAGGAAACAGAGGTGCACGTGTATTAAAAAAAGGTATCTAAGTTTTGAGAAAGAAGTAATTTTTATTTGAAGTGAATAAGCATTCATAAAATTAATTACTTATTCAAAAACGTTTTTAAAAGCAAGAAATTAATCAAGATTAGAAAAGAATTTGCAGGAAAGTCGTCAAATCTGCCAAAGCTTACGATGTGAATAAAGTATGTCACGTCTAACAATGTTTCAAAAACAGCTTGGACAATAAATTATTAACAATAAAAATCAATGACGATTAGTCAAATTGGAGTAATGATTATGAATAATTAACTAAAATTAGCAAATTAAATTATCCTATGAGATCCTATGAGAATCTCTGACATCTTCAAAACCTTTTTGCCTGGGTTGGAGCCATCCAGTCTCTGTCCACCACAGACTCAACCACCGACCTATTATCAAAAGCGAGCTCTGCAGCTTCTATGGGATTGGTCCCAGTTACAGAGAAGGAAATCTTCAGAGTGATAAGGCCCTACCTTCAAAGAAGTCAAACGACTCAAATAACGTGTAAATATATCCACTTAAACATTTGACCAATCTCTCTTTTGCTTCGGGAGATATCCCCTCTCTTTTCAAAATTTCCAAGCTCATTCAAATCTTTAAGAAGGTTGGCCCCTGAACGCCCATAATTACTAACCCATTTCAATATTGGTGGTCTTAAGTTCTTCAATACTGCTTTTGAGAAGTTCTTTCTCACTCGATGCTCGTCATTATTAGAAAAACACAATCTACTGTGAATTATCCAAATCGGACTAGAAGTAGAAATTCGACAATAGACGCAGTCGTGCGTTTAGTCAATGCGATATTGAAGGACACTGAAAGAAAAAAAGCACTTTAACAAAGTTTTTAGACTTACCGAAAGCTTTTGATCGTGTTGTTTATAATACTTCATGTCATAAACTGAAATGTTATGGAATATGGGGAATGCAACACTAATGGCTTTAATAATATCTCGGTATTTGAAAGCAATTTTAAGTGCTCAATCGAAGGAGGAGAGACTGGAATACGAGGACCCACCCTTACACATTCTAAGCCCGCTCGTATTTTTTATCTACGTCAACGACGTTAGTTCATCGGTGCATAATGGGTGAATGCCGATGACACGACTCTGTTTCACCACATACTCAGTTAGTGAACTCGAGAAGGGTCGTTTTTGTAGCTCATAAACTAAATTCTCAACAGTTCAACGAGGTCAATCTTAAAAAAAAAACTCGGCAACAACGTTGTCCGAACAATTAATTATGTGTGCGACAAATCAATACAGATAATAGTCCTACAGTTTTGATGGATAAAACCTGAGATCGAAGAAGTCTACTCGAAGAAATTCTTAGAATACACCTTGATCAAGTTGACTTGCGATAGTCATGTAAACTATTTAAATTATCCTTAGGTATTTATGTCTTGAGACAGCTTGCAAAATATTACCCAACTCAGGTACTGATGACGGCGTTTTATGACATAGTATACCCTTGCTTTTCATTATTATTAATTTTTGGCGATTTTATTCAAGCGTTAGGTTGTAGAAAGCCTTTGTCTTCAGGAAAAAATTTATCAAAGTAATCGCAAAGTTTCAGCAGAGTCGTGTAGACTAGCATTTGAAAATTTTAAACACTTGACGTACTCTGCCTCTATATTCTGGAAACGTGTTTTCTTTTTAATCGAAATGCAATAAGAGGAATGACATTCACTCCATGTAACTAAAGGCAGGGATAGCTATCGAAATGAGACACGCGATGATAGTTCATGAACGCTTGCCTTCACAGGCAGGAGTTAATTTCTTCAACAGACTTCTGAATTCTGTCAAAAGTTCCTCCATGATTAAGGAATTAAAACTCCAACTCAAAGAAATGTTGATTGCAGAAGCATTATATAGCACAGTGTATGGCACATGACTGAAATAATATAATTCGATATCTCACCAAAGGCTAAAAGGGATGATTCAAATGAATATCTGTATTATATGTTTACAGGAGACATAGATGTCGGTAACAATGGAACATTTTAGATTATCATCATTTTTCCATTGCCAGTGAAATAAAAAAGATTTAATATTGTCACAAGGTACTCGCGACAAATTTCGTCAGCAAGAATAGCCTTTAGGGGGTAATAGTTAATATTTAAAAATTGTTAAAATAGCGATACAAATGGGTCAGCGATTTTCTGAGCTATGGAAATTTAGTTATCTCTTTTTGCTCATTCAAATGTACACGCATTCTACAGTTCTCCAATCTATCCAACAATATGTACTGTTGACCTATAACTGACCTTGAGATCACTGCCCTGCACCAAGATACCGTCAGCTGGAATGACGTCACCATACTTGATTTGGCATAGGTCTCCGACAACGATATCGACTACCGGTATTTCGATTGCTTGAGCATTTCGCACCACCGGAAACTTGAGCTCGTTGTCGATGCGGGCCTGGAGGCTTCGGAACTGCTGTTCCTTAGTGTAGTCGTTGACCGCCGTAACCAGCACCACCACGGCCACAGACACCAGGATGGCCACTCCTTCAATCCATCCGGGAGAATCATCTAGGTCATGCTTAAACAGAGATAAAATAACATCGTAAATACGAGTTCAAATACACCATAAATTGGTGGCTATCAGGTCGGGCACTTATCAGTATAACTTATATTGTAATATGCATCACGATAACTTATGCATTAGCCACAACTCTGTAGGCACAGTCTTCTGCAAGCATGCTTTGCTTGACTGAGAAGGAATTTTGAACACCGAATGACCGGTAATATTTGTTTAGGAACATTAAACAGATGTATTGATGGAGGAGTATTGTCACGCCCTGCTGTCTTCTAGTAAGTTCACAAGAAGCATCAACACTTTTACATTTAGATTCGTTACAGCCTTATATTCACTTACATTATATTTCCATCATATTGCGCATTGGGGTTGCTTTTGATATTTTGAATAAATACGCCTAGTTTTGAAAATAGGTGAAAATAAAAACTTTAAACTAAATATTTGTTTTGATAAAACTAATTAGACATTCGCAAAGCAGTCCCAACGCGCAATTTCATTATTGATCAAATGTATTTGTTTGGGAAAATCCATTTTAAAATAACTGTTTGATTTGGATACGTGTGATCATATGTCCGATTCGAAAATAGCGTGGTTCTTGTGGGTTTAAAACCAACATGGCCGACAGCCTCCATCGGTAGACTACTTCCAACTTCAATGGTCCTTTATTCCCAACTTTCCAATACTTTTAGCAATGACCTTTCATTTAACAGATTCTCTTATCACTGTTACTTCCACTCGAATATTGAGTTAAACTGATTTATAATGACTTTTCATTGACAGACTATTTGTTACTTTTTATTCCAATCGCAGAGTTCTACGTAAAGGATCTTTCCAGTGACAGGCTCCTTATCATTACTGTAGTTAGTTCATCCATAAATGTCTAATTAATATTAAACATCATATTGATTATTCTGTCACTGTCTTTAATGTTACACTTTCCGATGGTTTGTATGTCATTCGTCAATTTTCCTCATCGAATTTCACACAAAATAATAATTACTGTTAAATTCATTTGACGAAGATCCCATTTTTTCTAATAGTAAGGAAACTAATGGTAAGTAACTTGCTAATAAGTAAACACTTAGCAGGCCAATAACATCAATACTTGTTCTAATAAGTAAACACTTAGCAGGCCAATAACATCAATACTTGTTCTAATAAGTAAACACTTAGCAGGCCAATAACATCAATACTTGTTCTAATAAGTAAACACTTAGCAGGCCAACAACATCAATACTTGTTCTAATAAGTAAACACTTAGCAGGCCAACAACATCAATACTTGTTCTAATAAGTAAACACTTAGCAGGCCAACAACATCAATACTTGTTCTAATAAGTAAACACTTAGCAGGCCAACAACATCAATACTTGTTCTAATAAGTAAACACTTAGCAGGCTAATAACATCAATACTTGTTCTAATAAGTAAACACTTAGCAGGCCAACAACATCAATACTTGTTCTAATAAGTAAACACTTAGCAGGCCAACAACATCAATACTTGTTCTAATAAGTAAACACTTAGCAGGCCAACAACATCAATACTTGTTCTAATAAGTAAACACTTAGCAGGCCAACAACATCAATACTTGTTCTAATAAGTAAACACTTAGCAGGCCAACAACATCAATACTTGTTCTAATAAGTAAACACTTAGCAGGCCAACAACATCAATACTTGTTCTAATAAGTAAACACTTAGCAGGCCAACAACATCAATACTTGTTCTAATAAGTAAACACTTAGCAGGCCAACAACATCAATACTTGTTCTAATAAGTAAACACTTAGCAGGCCAACAACATCAATACTTGTTCTAATAAGTAAACACTTAGCAGGCCAACAACATCAATACTTGTTCTAATAAGTAAACACTTAGCAGGCCAACAACATCAATACTTGTTCTAATAAGTAAACACTTAGCAGGCCAATAACATCAATACTTGTTCTAGTAAGTAAACACTTAGCAGGCCAACAACATCAATACTTGTTCTAATAAGTAAACACTAAGCAGGCCAACAACATGAATACTTATTCTAATAAGTAAACACTTAGCAGGCCAACAACATCAATACTTGTTCTAATAAGTAAACACTTAGCAGGCCAACAACATCAATACTTGTTCTAATAAGTAAACACTTAGCAGCCCAACAACATCAATACTTGTTCTAATAAGTAAACACTTAGCAGGCCAACAACATCAATACTTGTTCTAATAAGTAAACACTTAGCAGGCCAACAACATCAATACTTGTTCTAATAAGTAAACACTTAGCAGGCCAATAACATCAATACTTGTTCTAATAAGTAAACACTTAGCAGGCCAACAACATCAATACTTGTTCTAATAAGTAAATACTTAGCAGGCCAACAACATCAATACTTGTTCTAATAAGTAAACACTTAGCAGGCCAACAACATCAATACTTGTTCTAATAAGTAAACACTTAGCAGGCCAACAACATCAATACTTGTTCTAATAAGTAAACACTTAGCAGGCCAACAACATCAATACTTGTTCTAATAAGTAAACACTTAGCAGGCCAACAACATCAATACTTGTTCTAATAAGTAAACACTTAGCAGGCCAACAACATCAATACTTGTTCTAATAAGTAAACACTTAGCAGGCCAACAACATCAATACTTGTTCTAATAAGTAAACACTTAGCAGGCCAACAACATCAATACTTGTTCTAATAAGTAAACACTTAGCAGGCCAACAACATCAATACTTGTTCTAATAAGTAAACACTTAGCAGGCCAACAGCATCAATACTTGTTCTAATAAGTAAACACTTAGCAGGCCAACAGCATCAATACTTGTTCTAATAAGTAAACACTTAGCAGGCCAACAGCATCAATACTTGTTCTAATAAGTAAACACTTAGCAGGCCAACAACATCAATACTTGTTCTAATAAGTAAACACTTAGCAGGCCAACAACATCAATACTTGTTCTAATAAGTAAACACTTAGCAGGCCAACAACATCAATACTTGTTCTAATAAGTAAACACTTAGCAGGCCAACAACATCAATACTTGTTCTAATAAGTAAACACTTAGCAGGCCAACAACATCAATACTTGTTCTAATAAGTAAACACTTAGCAGGCCAACAACATCAATACTTGTTCTAATAAGTAAACACTTAGCAGGCCAACAACATCAATACTTGTTCTAATAAGTAAACACTTAGCAGGCCAACAACATCAATACTTGTTCTAATAAGTAAACACTTAGCAGGCCAACAACATCAATACTTGTTCTAATAAGTAAATACTTAGCAGGCCAATAACATCAATACTTGTTCTAATAAGTAAACACTTAGCAGGCCAACAACATCAATACTTGTTCTAATAAGTAAATACTTAGCAGGCCAATAACATCAATACTTGTTCTAATAAGTAAACACTTAGCAGGCCAACAACATCAATACTTGTTCTAAACTATTGTGTTCTATGCTATTGCCATGCTGTTTCATCACTGAATCCACTTTATGATCCCCATCCCAGCTTATTTTTCTTCCATAGCCATTATGTTTGTACAACCCTCACTTACCTCCTCCTCCGGGGTAAGATAGTTTAGGACCAGGGACATGACTGCAGCCCCTATCAGGATGAGTAGCGTACTGTCCAGGAGTGCATCCCACACCAAGCGAAGAAACGGCTTAGATTTCATCTTCGGCAAGGTGTTGGTTCCGAACAAATCCATTCGATCCTTCAAGTCCTTGACTGCTGCCGATATGCCTCGCAAAGGGGAAGTTTTAAGTTTTTGACATAATACCTAAGGGAAGACGAGAACTTTCAATGAATAAAGCACAATGTAGATGTACAATTTCAACTATAACAATGTTCACTTAGGTCAGAACAATTATTTTTACAAAACTAGTGACAGTGGTAAGATATTTTTAGTAATTACACATTTAACTGTAATAAAACTAGCAGTGTCTCCTTAACTACCAGTCTTGCCAATTCAATAAGGGTGTTTGTCATACTGCTGAAACGAGTTAATAAGAGTTAACTTTTATGCATATATAAAATAACAAATTATAACTATTTACAAAGTTTGATGGCTAGTTACTACATTTCGGATTTGACCAGAATTATACTTTGTACTATATTTAAACCAATGATAATATTAATGAAACAATAAACAAATTTCTTTATTTAAATTCACTACTACATTGAAGTCCATTGTAATTAGTTAATTAAGAGACCTATTAGTTAACTCAACTGAAAAAAAGTTATTTCCTTACGAAACTTTTTAGCTGAGAAACAAAATAAATAACGAACAATGCAAATTTTAAAGACTAATTCAAACCACACTCTTCTACCATGCATTACAAAATACAAGCTATATTTACATGTGTTAACGTAGTCAATGAGCATTGCATAATTCATTGGAATGTTCCTTTATTGCTAACTATTATCAGTAAGATTCTACGAGGCGAACAGTTTTATAAATTGGTTATTATTGCCTAGTATGATTTGATTTAAAGAGCTCGTGACTAAAGTTTATTAAGTTTTCGTTCATATTATAGTGTCCAATGGTACCAACCTCGATACCACCTAACCTATTCACGGCTTCAACTGCATTTCCTCCTCGCGCCTTCATAAGGTCCTGTAGTTCTTTGCGGGTGATCGGGAATGAGCTCCTTGCACGTGGGGTCACTGACATGGTGTCGTTTTCTACAACTGAAACAGGTTCACTAATGAAACCAAAACAATAACAAAATATTTTAATATTTAAACACTAACAGTAAATGTTGAATTACACATTCATTTAAAAAGCGCTACAATTAACACATATGATTAAAATTATGATAAAACATAAATATCTTTTATGGGAGATGAAATAAACAATAGATAATCTAAATTGTTTATACCATAACCTCTATTTTGGCGAAGTTTTCAATTGGATTATTATTTATTAGTTATCATATGTTTAAACAAACAGAACAAAGTAGTCTACATCAAGGAAGACCTAGAAAAGGAGACGGTAGGTATCACGCGCATATCCCGTGATATCACATGGGTGAAATGGCAGCTGGGTGGAATAATATACAACAAAGAAACACAATCTAAAACCTAAAAGATATGTCCTAGATACTAATCAGCTGTGTGACCAAAACAAATTTAATCACGACTACTATATGGCTAATAATAATTGTGAAAATGAGATGGCTGATGTAACTGCTTCAAGTGAATTGCATAAAATTGTTAAAGCTCCACCTATTTTTGTCCACGATGTTAACAACCACCAGGAAATTGTCAAAGATGTTTAAAATGTAATTACTTGTGAGTTTACCACCGAAGTCAAAGGCTCATCTTTGAAAATCAACCTTCAGACCATAGATGATTTTAAAAAACTGACGAAATTTTACGACGAATCAAGTGTGAAATGCCATACGTTTCAGACAAAAATCGATCGATAATTGGAAGTCGTAATTTAAAACTTTCCTTGTTCTCTTTCTACAGAGGAAGTTAATCTCTCACAACTATCCGGTTCTTACTGAAAATAGATCATTTAACATGGGAAAAAATTTCATTTCCTATTTGTGCAGTCTCGCTAGAAAACAATGAATCTGGCAAGGCCATATTTAAATTAAATAGACTGTGCTACTCAGTTGTTCTTGTTGAGCCTAAGAGAAAGTCTACAAATGTGCTCCAGTGTACTCGTTGTCAACGTTATTCTCACACGAAAAATGTCTGCAAGCTCGATCGCAGATGTGTGAAGTGTAATGGCCAACATCTTTACTCTGGTTGTCCGAAGAGGAAGACCGACCCCCCCCCCCCCCCGTATGTGTAAACTGCGGCGAGAATCATTCAGCCAATTTCAAAGGCTGCAAATATTATCAAGATATGCAGCTAATGACTAAAGGCAATGTGACCGAACCTGTCCATCACTCATACATTAAGAGCACCAATGAAAAGTGCATTACCGAAAGCACTGTAATTGGAATAAATGTACCATCACAAGCACACCCTCTGTTTTCCAAGTCATACGCTCCAGTAGCTAAGAAGACGCCAACATATGTTCATCCCCAAACTGATTTCAGTGTTGCGAATAACGTAAATACTGAAACCATTGCTAACGAGGTACTTGTGAGTGGCCCTAATATAGAACAATTAATATTAGATTTAAGTCAGCCTTGCCTATCATTAATACGATTATATCTAATGTTATTACTGCTCTGTTCCAAAATGCATCATACAAAACTGAACCATTATTAACTGGAATGCTAACGGATTAAAAGTTTAAAAGAATACATTTTCATCTTTCCTTGCTCGTCACAGTATTGATGTAGCTTGCAGAAACGCATCTTTACAGTAAGCGACAATTCAAAATTAGTAGCTACTCGACAGCTAATTATAGCTGAGGACAGAGACCATCCTATGGCTTCTGGAGGAGTTGCTGTTCTTGTTATAAGAAATATTTCCCACTACCAGACATATTTGTCCCGTATAACTACAATTGAAGCTGTCGGTGTAAAAATAATGTTTCAAAGTAACAAAGAATGGCACATTATAGCTGCCTATAAATAGCCAAACAAACGCTTACATGATCAAGATTTGCAACTTCTTTTCAAGATGACCTACTGACTATGTTGCTTGGTGATATAAATTGTAAAAATCGTATTTGGGGCAGTAGAATTAGTAACCCTAATGGGAAACGTTTATTTCAAACTATAGCTAGACTTAATATAAGTGCTCCTTCCTAGCCCACTCATTATCCTTGGCAGATACGTTTTCGGCCTGATATCTTGGATATTGTTTTAGATAAAAATGTTACCGCTCCAATATTTCAGCAAGTATTTACCCAAATCATCTACCTGTAATCATTTCTTTTCTTTTGCAACCTGAACCATCAACCATTTCTACGTTCACTAAGATTAATAAACGGCAAACTCGACTAAGACGTCTTCAAAGTAGAACTGGACAAGTTACTTGCTTCTGTACATACAAATATTTTTATAAGATAAGATTGACAGTGTTCTTCATCAGTTCACAGATTAATCTCCAAGCTGCGACCTATCAGCATTTCCCATGCCGGGCAAATGACGTTCAACATCTACCTCTCAGAATTTTTCGGATGATCAAGGAAAAAGATAAAGCTAGAAGACAGTGGATGAGACAAAGACTGCCTCACTTAAAAAGACGATTAAACACCCTTTTCCACCTTGTTAAACGTGAACTTGACCAATTTAAAGTTGATTCTTATAAAAACTACGTTTTAGATATAAATCCCAATGAGCCTAATTTGTGGAAAGCTACAAAACGACTGTTCCTTACTCCCACGATAGTTCCAACACTCACAGTGATCAATAATTACATTGAGAGTGATTTAGAAAAGTCCAATGTTTTAGATGATTCTTACGAAAACACCTTCAAGCCAAATGCTATTGTTGATAATGTTATTGCTACTAGAGTGACTGACTTTCTCAATGGAACCTTCTCTTCGGCTGAAATGCCTTTTAGGCCCACTTCTCCATCCGAAATAAAGAACATAATCAGCAAACTTCCTTAAAAAAAGTCACCAGGAAGTGGCCTCATTCCCAAAACAGTACCGAAGAATCTTAAACAATAAGTCATCAGCTAGATTAGCCTCTGTGCTAAATGCCTATCTTGCTATAGGTAATTTTCCATTTTCATGGAAGCATGCAGAAGTCTTAGTAATACATAGACCCGGTTAGCCAGCGAACTCTACTGCAGGTTTATAGACCAATACGCCTAATACCCAGCCTTTCAAAGGTCTCCGAGAAAATAATTATTAAAATAAATGCAGTGACATTCATTGAAAGTTCGTGAATGAACTTTACCTTATGGTCCGTTTGGTTTTCGGCCGCTACATAATACAACACATCAAATAAGTTACTGCAGCAACATTCCTAGATGTAGCCCAAGCATATCGAACAGGTATCGTACGATGGCTTAATGTATAAACTTCATCAGATTGGCATTCCTTTATATTTACGACGATTAGTTCATTCCTTTCTTTCAAACGTACTTTCTCCGTAAGAGTTAATTCAAGCCTGTATAAAGTTCGCAGGATAGGAGATAGGGTACCCCAGGAATCAGTATTAGAACCTCTGCCGTTCAATCTATATTTTGTTGATATCCCTCAACCTCAAAACGGATCTTTAGCTTTGTACGCTGATGGCACTGCAATTATTTCTCAATATAAATATGCAATATTTTCTCTGTAAATATTTAACAACAAAACTATGACTATGAGTGTGGTATTAACGTAATTGTAAGTGCTGAAGTGATTTTTCATTTAATTTGCACTTCTAAGGCTCAAAAACCTTTTTTAGAATGGTTTTATGACTTCTCGAATTGTGACTTTGTTCTTTCTGGAACAGTAACCGATACTGTAGTTACTAATTGCCCTAAAACAACAGAACAACTTAGCTATAAAACTAATTGTTTAAATTGTACTTCTAGCCACAAAGTTTGCCCTCTTACAGTTAAAAAGAGTTCTGAAGGTAACTGGGATTTAGTAAAAAGTCTGCAAGAAGGTAAAATCACAGTCACTATCTAAGAATATAAATGCTACTAACTGTACTAATAAATTTGCAGTAAAATTAGTTGGAAACATTTAAAAACTAACAATTTCACTTTAGTTTGTTGTTTTTAAGGAAGATCTAGACTTGCAAGTAGATCTCACTGATACCATCTGTCCAGGTGATTTAATACTAGAATTACTGTCGGCGCAGAAATTATGGTCCCATGAGTTTAAGCTTTAAATACAAGCGAACCGTTCGTGCTAGAATAAAACAATTTACACCATTATTTAGCGTGTTTAATTATTCGTTCATACATATATTCAAATAGATTTTAGCATAATTTATGTAAAACGTAGATGAAGGTATGTAGAAAAAAGTCCCGTTTTATCACTCCTTTGTATTGATAAAACCACTAGACCAATCGTCGTGAAATTTTATACCATATTATAGAACTCATAAATAATGTAAATATCAAGTTTTTAATTTTTATTTCATTTTTCATAGAATCTGCTGTAGATTTCATAAACGAAAATTATCTCAGCACTCCTTTGTCCGATATAACTGGCTTTCAGCTTGTTTTAAAGAATAAATTCTTCACATATAAAATTATTTATTACTGTTTATTTCTGAATTCAAATTCATTGCGTTATTTCGTGTTATTTGAAACAGAGTAAATGTGCGCTGAAGCGTGAACTCATCGCGCCGCTCGGGGTGAAAGTAAAGTCTACCCTGATGACTATGGCTGTGGCCGGTCATCATCACTCTCTTGCACTCACAATGAGTCACCGGGAATGTAGAAGTATTTTTACAAGATGACTAATAAACTGACTCAAACACGTCGGCCTAATGAATGATTATTTGTAATAGTTGTCACTCTGCTCTTGTACATCACCGCGTTTACAGCGATATTAAGATGCCTCCAAGATCACCGTTTACCGAGGGTGAACTTGCAATGATTGTAAGTGCTATTTGTTTTTTTAGATCTGAAGGTGAAAGTTTAGGTGATAAGCGTTATCTAGTGTATCAAAGAGTATCGGACTGTTTAGGTGTTAGTTTGAAATCCGTAAAGAGGGTAGCCGCGAAGAACAAGGAAAATGAAGACGAAGATATTTCAGAACCTCCGAAGAAGAAGCACTCATCTGCAGGAGAGCGCAAAATTTAAATAGATCGATAAATTGAAAAGAAGACTTGAAGAGTTCATGCCAGATTTCCCAAAAATGTCACTAACTAAACTCCGGTCAATTGTACACGATTTGGGATTTAGATTTAAAAAACTTAACAAGAAACCTGTACTCATGGAGTCCATTAAAATAGCAGCTTCCAGACACGCCTACTTACGAAGAATTCGACGTCTCCGGGAAGATGGTTATCAAAAATAAATCTTCTATACAGATGAGACATGGTGCGGCAGAACCATACGATGAAGTACGCTTGGCAAGAAAATGTATCTGAAGCTCTGAACTAGTACAACAATTATGACCAATACCACAACCATCTTCAAGACGTTTTCTGCTGGCGAGGTGGTTTCAAAACACCGTCAGGCTCCGGTCAGCGAGTCATTATTTTGCATATTGGTAGTGAGAGAGGATTTTTAGGAGGAGTCCAGCTTTGTTAAGTGGGTAAAAAGGGTACTGGTGACTACCACAAGGAAATGAATGCTCAACACTTCGAAGAATGGTTCAAGAAAGTTTTGACCATCC
Organism: Stictocephala bisonia; assembly: GCA_035578905.1. Lineage (NCBI taxonomy): Eukaryota > Metazoa > Arthropoda > Insecta > Hemiptera > Membracidae > Stictocephala > Stictocephala bisonia. The sequence continues at coordinate 108,023 of JAQJVL010001026.1, forward strand.
TACCTCCGAAGTCTGTGATAGTAATTGATCATATAAATTAACATGTACGTCTCACAACACTATAATGACTAGATGTTGAGTCAAATATTTATATGGTGATCGATTTCGTCCATCTATGTGGACATCTTCGGACCACTCCGAAGATGTCCAGTGGTCCGAAGATGTCCACATAGATGGACGAAATCGATCACCATATAAATATTTGACTCAACATCTAGTCATTATAGTGTTGTGAGACGTACATGTTAATTTATATGATATATACCAACACAAAACATGCTAATCAAGAAACTTATAATTGATCAAGCGCCTTATCACACTATGGGTGATCCAGACACAAAAAACCCCAACATGTCGTGGATAAAAGCAAATATTATTTCTTGGCTAGAAAAAAGAAACGTCCCTTTACCACCCGATGCGACTTCATTTCAAAAACTTACAAAGGCTGTTTTGATTAATCGTGCAAAACCCTACATTCAGACACCAGAAAAAGTTCTTGATCAAATTACGAAGGAATTGAGGTCAGATGTAGAGCTGATATGGTTGCCAGTTGCACACTGCGAACTGAATGCAATAGAACTTGTTTGGGCATATGTGAAAAATAAGGCTGCAAAAATAAATAGATCAAACGCAGAAGAGAAAGGAAACGGGGTAAATGTTACCCGAGATTTATGTAATGAAATATTACAATCAGTGACACCTGACCTTTGGTCAAAATGTGTCGAACATGCAAAGAAATTAGAAGACCATTACTACGAGAAAGACCATCTTTATGATGAAATTCCACTGGTGCAACCAATTATTATTAATTTGCAAGAATCTGAATCAGAAAATTACGATGACGATATAAAAGTAGAAGACGACTTCTCAGATTATGAAAATTAATTTATTTGTAATATTTGTATCGCCATAAATGTTGTACAGTAATATATACAAACAAAGTTAAAATGTAAAAAACAAAAAAATCACCTAAAATATAAAAAAAACCATTTTTAAACCTGCCGTTGGGGGTCCTGTCCTCATGAAAAAAGCTGATGGGAAATGTTTCGTACACTTTTGTTTGTTTGAGTTCGTTTAGACTACGGCCACAGCCATAGTCATCAGGGTAGACTTTACTTTCACCCCGAGCGGCGCGATGAGTTCAAGTTTCAGCGCATATTTACTCTGTTTCAAATAACACGTAATAACGCAACGAATTCGAATTCAGAATAAACAGCTATAAATAATTTTATATGTGATTAATTTATTCTTTAAAACAAGCTGAAAGCCAGTTATATCGGACAAAGAAGTACTGAGATAATTATTTTCGTTTATAAAATCTACAGCAGATTCTATGAAAAATTAAATAAAAATTAAAAACTTGATATTTACATTATGTATGAGTTCTATAATATAATAATATAAAAATTCACAAAGATTGGTCCAGTGGTTTTAAAACAGTAATTGTTTAAAGTCGAACTTCAATACAAAGTAGTGATAAAATGGGACTTTTTTCTACATACCTTCATCTACGTTTTACATAAGTTATGCTAAGATTTATTTGAATATATGTATGAACGAAGAATTAAACATGCTAAATAATGGTGTAAATTGTTTTATTCTAGCACGAACGGTTCGCTTGTATTTAAAGCTTAAACTCAGGGGACCATAATTTCTGCGCCGACAGTAGTCACTGTCTTGAGGTTAATGCCCCTAGTGTAACAAATACTATTGTGATTGGAGACTTTAATATAAACGTTTTAAACGACAAACTGTCAACTAGAAAGTTCATCCATACCATGTCCTCCTATGGGTTGAGACATACTATATCGACATTCACGAGAGAGTTCAAAGGCTCTAAAACTACGATTATCAAATCAAAATATCTTTATTGGTTGACAACATACAGAGTTGCATAATAGCGTCATATTATAAACTGTACAATCCTCAATCGACAACATATTTACAAACATTGCTGACCAACATTACAAACAAGAGTCATTGTTGCCGCTCTTTCAGATCACCATATTCAGGAAGTGATCATAAGTTTATCTGCATCTCTTGAAGGCCTGGGACCTCAGTATAAAGAAAGCCGACTTTTTTCTTCCGGAAATCTCATTTTTCCGTCACTATTTGAGGCAAGAATCATGGAGCAGAATGTATGAATTAAGATTTCGATGATAAATACAATATTTTTATTGATCAAGTAAAATATTGTTTAGATATCATCTTTCCAATGCTTAGATGTATTTCTAAACCTAAGAAGTCGCTTTTGAAACCTCGGCTGAGTCCCAAAATCTTGAATCATAAAAATGAAGTCCAATCCATGCATTCTGAGATCAGGGATTTAGATTCTTCTCATCCTCTGCGTTGTCATTATATGCACTTAAAACGCATTTACAGAAAGGCAATCCGTCAATCCGTCAATCAAAGTCAAATACTGGTCTTGGAAAAATATCAAACTCATCCAATAAATCCCAGATAATTTGGGAAATTATCAACGAAATAAAGCCACAGCAAAAAACTGAATATGTTGAAGTTTCTTTAACTAATAAAAAAAGGCGATTTAATTAAAAATCCTGTTGAAGTTGCAAATATTTTCAATTAATTTTATTCCAAAATTAGCCAGGGTCTAAATCTTCAAAGTAATAATTCTTCAAGCATGCAATTTTATAATAAGAGTCTAATTAGTTAGAACCATAGCTCACTTTTCCTGTTTAAGACGTCGGAGGCAGAGGTTGCACATGAGATCATGTCCCTAAAGCCAAAGTCTTCTTCTGGTTCTGATGAAGTTTCAACTAGACTTTTGAGGGGTGTATGTGATTTGGTTTCTGAACCTTTATCATACATCATTAACCTTTCCTTTTCCCTGAGCAAATACCCTCTTGCATTGAAACACTCAATAGTCAGTTCTCTTTTCAAGAAGGGTGAAAGAGATGACTGTAATAATTACAGACCCATCTCCTCAACCTCCAGTATCTCCAAAGTTTTTGAAAGAGTATTTCTGTTCACTCTGACTTACTGAGAAAAATGTCGCAATAAACTCAAAAACCTCTCTAACCTCCAGTCAATTTGGCTTTGTCAAGGGAAAGTTCACAGCTGACGCCATATACTCTTTAATTTCGTCAATTATCCAGGAACTGTCTAGTAATTCAGTTTCTGGAATGTTCTTTGATTTAAAGAAGGCGTTTGACGTCATTCATCACATCATCCTGTTAGAAAAGCTTGTCTGTATTGGTGTGAGAGGTGTAAGTCACTTATGGATTTCCAGTTACCTTTGCGGTAGATCTCAGTTGGTTAAAACTCTGTTTATTGACTGTTTGGCTGTTTAAAATGGGCACAGTCATCAATAGAAACTGTCACCAAAGGCGGCCCCCAAGGTTCAGTGCTTTGACCATTCCTCTTTCTACTCTTTATCAATGACCTTCCCGAAATCGTTACACACGCAAATATCTGTCTCTTTTCTGACGATACATCACTCACTGTATCTGCACGTAGTCGCCAAGATCTTGAGATACGAGATGACCGGTGCTTTGCTACAATGGTTTGAGGAGAATTGTTCGTGGCTGAATGCCTCAAAGACACAAATAATTGACTTTCAGATAAGTAACTTGAGAAAACCGGTTGATAACACGGTTTTAGTTGGTGAAATTGAAATCGAATCCTGTTCTATAATTAAATTTCTTGGAATACACTTTGACAGGAATTTTAACTTCAGCACACACATAAATGCAGTCTGTCGTAGACTCAGTTCTGGAATTTTTGTGCTGAGGAGCCTTTCCAAATTTTCAGACAAAGACGTTCTATTAACAACTTACTACGGCCTAATATATCCTTTTTTTAACGTATACTGTCACAATGTGGGGGCATGAATGCGATAGAACTGCGTTTGTTTTCAAACTCCAGAAACGTGTCATCCGAGCTATTTTTAAAATGCCACGCAGATTCTCATGCAAATCTGTTTTTCAAAACAACATCCTGACTTTCCCATCTGTTATTGGTCCCAACATCAGAATATTGGTCTCTTTAAAAAAGAATCGTATAATCACCCGTACAACCTCCGTAAACACAACAACATTCCCATTCCTTTTCATAGTACTGCCTTTTTTAAAAAAAATACCTCTATTACAACGAAATCAAGCTCTTCAAATCACTGCCGGACGACTTTAAGATTGAAAGAGACGGTAAACGTTTTGGCAATAAGGTCAAACATTCCTTAATAAAAGGTGCCCTTACAGTATAGGAGAATTCATGTCGTGCCCGACAGCATAGTACGAGTATTAAACCTAATGTAGAAAATCATAAGGAATTTTATTTTATTACCAGTAAGTAAGAATATTATAGATTACTTCACTTTATTTACACATTTTCAGAATGATACTATTGATAACTATAAGAATACTGACGCTATTAAGCAGTTATGTAAACTATTTGTAAATAAAGAAATGTGTGTGAGTTTTTCACACCAATATATTATTGAAATGAAAAAAAGAAACACACACACACACACACACACACACACACACACACACACACACACACACACACACACACACACACACACACACACACACACACACACACACACACACACACACACACACACACACACACACACACACACACACACACACACACACACACACACACACACACACACACACACACACACACACACACACACACACACACACACGCGCGCGCGCGCGCGCGCGCACGCACACACGCACACGCGCACACACGCACACACGCACACGCGCACACGCGCACACGCACGCACGCACGCACGCACGCACGCACGCACGAACGCACGCACGCACGAACGCACGCACGCACGCACGCACGCACGCACGCACACACGCACACACGCACACACGCGCACACACACACACACACACACACACACACACACACACACACACACACACACACACACACACACAATACTTTTATGATTCCCGTAGTTACAATTTCAGCTGATTTGTGGTAAGGTAGCTTGCTTACCATTTAGCTGAAAGATTCCACGTGATTGGTAGATTTAGTTACCAGAATTTTATGTAGTAATCAAATCAGCTGATTTCGCTCATGTGAGGTCAAAACTTACATAGTCCAGAACCTAGTAGAGCAGAGAACTGCAATTGGCCCCTTCTCCAATATCCATATAGAAGGTCACACCTGCTATGAGCAATAATAACTCCGCAACCTAATAGAGCAGGATAACTACTATTGGCCCCTTCTCCAATATCCAAATAAAAGGACACATCCATGGCGAGCAATAGAAACTACAGAATCTAGTAGAGCAGAGAACTACCATTGGTCCATTGTACAATATCCATATAGAAGGAGCAATAGAAACTACAGAACCTAGTAGAGCAGAGAACTACCATTGGTCCATTGTACAATATCCATATAGAAGGACACATCCATGGCGAGCAATAGAAACTACATAACCTAGTAGAGTTGTGTAGTTTTTACATAACTACATAACCTACAGCTGTAATTACACGATTATCACTGTTTAGTGTATTTATGATATAAAGTATAAGTATACTCGTATATACTGAATATGTAATCCTTTAGAGCTCCTTCTGTTAATGGGTGATCCTGTAGGAACTCCATTGGTTGTGGAGTGAGGTCGGGCTGTGTTTTGTGTTAGTATAGTCATACCACGCGGTCACAACTCAGCATCGTTAGTTGGGCCATAAAGGACTCTAAAATAAATCGAAACGCTCCCCTCTTAAAGCGGCATGATATAAACTTCTGGCAACGTAAAAACCCCACCAAGCTGTTCCAGTAGTTGGGCTGGAGTGAGCTCCTGGCTGGAGAGTACAGCACCTGCCGTTTTGTACTTATCTCCGAGTTAAAAATGATTGGAAAAGACGTTTTAATGTTTAATCTGTTATGATTTGAAGCTTCAGTAGAACTCCCCAAGTCTTGTCCAAATAATATCAAATGAGATTTTATTGCAGAATGAACATTGTAAAAGTCAAAATACTCTAAAAATAACTAAAATATTGTCATAAATCACCCTACAAAATTCATTCATATATACCAATTTACGAAACATTCGCTCTCCCAATTAATCCTACATATAGCTCCAGTATCAGCTTAACAACTACACGGTCTCCCAGTTGTTCACAAATAACTCGTACACATCATTAAATGCATGGTAGGTTAAAAAGCCTATAAGAAGAGTTTTGAAGGTTTCAGACTTGTGGTAATTTTGGTTGAATTGGGCAGTCTGTTGTAGCGATGAACTCCACGCATACATAACGTAAAACAAAGGGTATTTACAAGTACAGACCAAGGTAAATAATTAAATTAGAAGATGAGATCAGGGTAACTTATGGCAAATTTATCAAATAAAGGTACGATGAAATATTTGACGAGTTACAAAATAAGAAAGTCCTGCAGGTTTCTTGTAAACTGTAAAACCTCAATCCCAAATCACACTACATTATTTTCAACAAAAGTGGCCAGACTTGAGGTTTGGGTCTCCTCAGTACCGGTATCAGATAACAATGGAAACGTTACTTCCACCCAATCAATTCCGAAAGTTCCTAACCGCAAGCTCCATCTTGCAGTCATTGTCAAACGACAACAAACCTCTCTTCCAATAGTCTTGTTTACAAATAATAGTTTATTTATTTGTTTTCTCTGTCTCTTCAATTTAAATAAATTGTGATTAGGAATATTTCCACAAAATTATCTAGTTTAGATAAACTAAATAAACTTAAATTTAGATTAGTAGATTAGAAAATAATCTCTATATAAACCCGTCAATAATAAAATCGAAATAATTGGGGATTTAAATTTATTACTTTCAATACGATATTCACCACGTTTTGAATTTGCGATCTGAAATCTTTATAAAATAATAAAATCAAACCTACAATTGATCAAATATTATAGGAAAATACTTGTTATGTTATAGGAAAAACGCATATTGCATTAAATTAAGTCAGCGAGGTTTAATTTAACCTGGTCTGATAAATGAAGAACTAATTTTTTTACTGTTAAAGGATAATATTTTTGTTCAATTTCACATTATTGAAGGTGACAGAAAAGACTATATTAGATTGTATACACAAAGCCAAATATGTAGAAAAACTAACATTTAAAAATGAATGCAAATATCCATAAGAAGTGTAGACCCTGTGTTAAAAGTTCAGCTTGGCGCAGAGCTTGAACACGCTAGTTAGATAAGTGGCCTGAGATCGCGATGGAGTCTTTTCCCTCAAGTCATTGTGTGAGAGAGAAAGAGAGCGCGTAGAATATATGTATTTTTTGTACCGGCTGCTGACTATCTCTGTCTCTCTCCACTGCCTTGACTCAAAGAAGAATAGATTCTTGGCAATTAAGCCTAAACTATGAGGAACAATGCCACTATGAAATAATTGATTGAGAGATAAGCTATTTAGTCATTTTAAACTACTCTCGGATCACAAGTTCCTGATAGTGCAATACAATAATTTATGGTCAGAGATGAGCTCTTAGTCATTGTTAAACTAGCTTCAGAACAATGCCACTAATTACTGATAGGGCAATGAAATAATTGATGGTGTGAGATAAGCTCTTTAGTCATTTCAAACTACTCTCGGATCACAAGTTACTGATAGTGCAATGAAATAATTTATGGTCAGAGATGAGCTCTTAGTCATTGTTAAACTAGCTTCAGAACAGTGCCACTAATTACTGATAGGGCAATGAAATAATTGATGGTGTGAGATAAGCTCTTTAGTCATTTCAAACTACTCTCGGATCACAAGTTACTGATAGTGCAATGAAATAATTGATGGTGTGAGATAAGCTCTTTAGTCATTTCAAACTACTCTCGGATCACAAGTTACTGATTGTGCAATGAAATAATTTATGGTGAGAGATAAGCTCCTTAGTCATTTTAAACTACTCGTATCACAAGTTACTGATACTGCTATGAAATAATTTATGGTTAGAGATAAGCTCTTTGGTCATTGTTAAAATACCTTTAGTACAGTGCCACTAGTTACTGATAGTGCAATGAAATAATTGATGGTGTGAGATAAGCTCTTAGTCATTATTAAACTAACTTTAGTACAATGCCACTAGTTACTGATAGTGCAATGAAATAATTTATGATAAGAGATAATCTCTTTAGTCATTTTAAACTACTCTCGGATCACAAGTTACTGATAGTGCAATGAAATAATTGATGGTTAGAGATAAGCTCTTTAGTCATTGTTAAACTACCTTTAGTACAGTGCCACTAGTTACTGATAGTACAATGAAATAATTTATGGTTAGAGATAAGCTCTTTAGTCATTGTTAAACTACCTTTAGTACAATGCAACAAGTTACTGATAGTACAATGACATAATTTATGGTTAGAGATAAGCTCTTTAGTCATCGTTAAACTACCTTTAGTACAGTGCCACTAGTTACTGATAGTGCAATGAAATAATTGATGGTGTGAGATAAGCTCTTAAGTCATCGTTAAACTACCTTTAGTACAGTGCCACAAGTTACTGATAGTGCAATGAAATAATTGATGGTGTGAGATAAGCTCTTTAGTCATTTCAAACTACTCTCGGATCACAAGTTACTGATTGTGCAATGAAATAATTTATGGTGAGAGATAAGCTCCTTAGTCATTTTAAACTACTCGTATCACAAGTTACTGATACTGCTATGAAATAATTTATGGTTAGAGATAAGCTCTTTGGTCATTGTTAAAATACCTTTAGTACAGTGCCACTAGTTACTGATAGTGCAATGAAATAATTGATGGTGTGAGATAAGCTCTTAGTCATTATTAAACTACCTTCAGTACAGTGCCACTAGTTACTGATAGTGCAATGAAATAATTTATGATAAGAGATAATCTCTTTAGTCATTTTAAACTACTCTCGGATCACAAGTTACTGATAGTGCAATGAAATAATTGATGGTTAGAGATAAGCTCTTTAGTCATTGTTAAACTACCTTTAGTACAATGCAACAAGTTACTGATAGTACAATGACATAATTTATGGTTAGAGATAAGCTCTTAAGTCATCGTTAAACTACCTTTAGTACAGTGCCACTAGTTACTGACAGTGCAATGAAATAATTGATGGTGTGAGATAAGCTCTTTAGTCATTGTTAAACAACCTTTAGTACAGTGCCACTAGTTACTGATAGTGCAATGAAATAATTGATGGTGTGAGATAAGCTCTTTAGTCATTTCAAACTACTCTCGGATCACAAGTTACTGATTGTGCAATGAAATAATTTATGGTGAGAGATAAGCTCCTTAGTCATTTTAAACTACTCGTATCACAAGTTACTGATACTGCTATGAAATAATTTATGGTTAGAGATAAGCTCTTTGGTCATTGTTAAAATACCTTTAGTACAGTGCCACTAGTTACTGATAGTGCAATGAAATAATTGATGGTGTGAGATAAGCTCTTAGTCATTATTAAACTAACTTTAGTACAATGCCACTAGTTACTGATAGTACAATGAAATAATTTATGATAAGAGATAATCTCTTTAGTCATTTTAAACTACTCTCGGATCACAAGTTACTGATAGTGCAATGAAATAATTGATGGTTAGAGATAAGCTCTTTAGTCATTGTTAAACTACCTTTAGTACAGTGCCACTAGTTACTGATAGTACAATGAAATAATTTATGGTTAGAGATAAGCTCTTTAGTCATTGTTAAACTACCTTTAGTACAATGCAACAAGTTACTGATAGTACAATGACATAATTTATGGTTAGAGATAAGCTCTTAAGTCATCGTTAAACTACCTTTAGTACAGTGCCACTAGTTACTGATAGTGCAATGAAATAATTGATGGTGTGAGATAAGCTCTTAAGTCATCGTTAAACTACCTTTAGTACAGTGCCACAAGTTACTGATAGTACAATGAAATAATTGATGGTGTGAGATAATCTCTTTAGTCATTGTTAAACTACCTTTAGTACAGTGCCACTAGTTACTGATAGTGCAATGAAATAATTGATAGTGTGAGGTAAGCTCTTAATTCATCGTTAAACTACCTTTAGTACAGTGCCACTAGTTACTGACAGTGCAATGAAATAATTGATGGTGTGAGATAAGCTCTTTAGTCATTGTTAAACAACCTTTAGTACAGTGCCACTAGTTACTGATAGTGCAATGAAATAATTGATGGTGTGAGATAAGCTCTTTAGTCATTGTTAAACAACTTTTACTACAGTGCCACTAGTTACTTATAGTGCAATGAAATAATTGATGGTGTGAGATAAGCTCTTTAGTCATTGTTAAACTACCTTTAGTACAGTGCCACTAGTTACTGATAGTGCAATGAAATAATTGATGGTTAGAGATAGCTCTTAAGTCATCGTTAAACTACCTTCAGTACAGTGCCACTAGTTACTGATAGTGCAATGAAATAATTTATGTTAGAGATAAGCTCTTTAGTCATTGTTAAACTACCTCTAGTACAGTGCCACTAGTTACTGATAGTGCAATGAAATAATTGATGGTTAGAGATATGCTCTTTAGTCATTGTTAAACTACCTTTAGTACAGTGCCACTAGTTACTGATAGTGCAATGAAATAATTTATGGTTAGAGATAAGCTCTTTGGTCACTGTTAAACTACCTTTAGTACAGTGCCACAAGTTACTGATAGTACAATGAAATAATTGATGGTTAGAGATAAGCTCTTAAGTCATCGTTAAACTACCTTTAGTACAGTGCCACTAGTTACTGATAGTGCAATGAAATAATTGATGGTGTGAGATAAGCTCTTAAGTCATCGTTAAACTACCTTTAGTACAGTGCCACTAGTTACTGATAGTGCAATGAAATAATTGATGGTGTGAGATAAGCTCTTTAGTCATTGTTAAACTACCTTTAGTACAGTGCCACTAGTTACTGATAGTGCAATGAAATAATTGATGGTGTGAGATAAGCTCTTAAGTCATCGTTAAACTACCTTTAGTACAGTGCCACTAGTTACTGACAGTGCAATGAAATAATTGATGGTGTGAGATAAGCTCTTTAGTCATTGTTAAACAACCTTTAGTACAGTGCCACTAGTTACTGATAGTGCAATGAAATAATTGATGGTGTGAGATAAGCTCTTTAGTCATTGTTAAACTACCTTTAGTACAGTGCCACTAGTTACTGATAGTGCAATGAAATAATTGATGGTTAGAGATAGCTCTTAAGTCATCGTTAAACTACCTTTAGTACAGTGCCACTAGTTACTGATAGTGCAATGAAATAATTTATGGTTAGAGATAAGCTCTTTAGTCATTGTTAAACTACCTTTAGTACAGTGCCACTAGTTACTGATAGTGCAATGAAATAATGTATGGTTAGAGATAAGCTCTTAAGTAATTGTTAAACTACCTTTAGTACAGTGCCACTAGTTACTGATAGTGCAATGAAATAATTGATGGTTAGAGATAAGCTCTTTAGTCATTGTTAAACAACCTTTAGTACAGTGCCACTAGTTACTGATAGTGCAATGAAATAATTGATGGTGTGAGATAAGCTCTGAAGTCATTGTTAAACTACCTTTAGTACAGTGCCACTAGTTACTGATAGTGCAATGAAATAATTGATGGTGTGTGATAAGCTCTTAAGTCTTCGTTAAACTACCTTTAGTACAGTGCCACTAGTTACTGATAGTGCAATGAAATAATTGATGGTTAGAGATAAGCTCTTTAGTCATTGTTAAACTACCTTTAGTACAGTGCCACTAGTTACTGATAGTGCAATGAAATAATTGATGGTTTGAGATAAGCTCTTTAGTCATTGTTAAACTACCTTTAGTACAGTGCCACTAGTTACTGATAGTGCAATGAAATAATTGATGGTTAGAGATAAGCTCTTTAGTCATTGTTAAACTACCTTTAGTATAGTGACACTAGTTACTGATAGTGCAATGAAATAATTGATGGTTTGAGATAAGCTCTTAAATCATCGTTAAACTACCTTTAGTACAGTGCCACTAGTTACTGATAGTGCAATGAAATAATTGATAGTTTGAGATAAGCTCTTTAGTCATTTTAAACTACTCTCGGATTACAAGTTACTGAGAGTGCAATAAAATAATTTATGGTGAGATATAAGCTCTTTAGTCATTGTTTAATTAAACTACCTTCTGAACAGTAACATTAGGTACTGATAGAATTATGAAATAATTGATGGTAAGATAATAACTCTTACATTACTTTATGGTTCACCCTCACACTATATACCAACATTTTCTTCCTTAAGGAAATTGCATTATCTTTTCACATTCTCCTTCGCTCAACATAATTAAAATGAAAGTAAAAAATAATCCGGCGACTCTCGTATTCATAGTTATTAGACTATCCTCGCCTGGACGAGTCTTGGTATGTTAAAATCATAGTAGTAGTAGTAGCTATCTTTTAATTCAAATATAGCAAAAGAATATTAAGCGCTTTTTCCGTTAATAATGGTTACTGTCAAGTTGAAACTCCAAATAAGTAACTGCTTGTCGTATTAACATTAAATGATGAAAATAACACTGTTAAGCCTTTAGAAGGGTGGAACCAACCGTCCCCCACGCTCAACGTATTATCATAAAGTGGGCGGTGACAAACGCGAGTCGTTGTACAACAATCTTTACACTTATTTTATTTGAATGTGTTGTGTTTGTAACAATGAAGTACTTTGTCAAATCCTTGTAATTTGAATAAATATTTCAACAATAAAATGATGTTTTAATTGTCTTTGTTGGTACATGAATTCGTTTTTTCCTTCAATGAAGTAAGTGATAGTGCTGAATAGAAGGTTCAGCCGGCCTAGTGAAGTAATGAAATGAAATGAAAATTGTCATTATTAAGCGGAGGAATATTGTCATCTCTTCCAGTCAACCTTAAGTATTGATATTTAAATGGGTACTTTTTAAATATCAATACTTCACACAAGTTTTAACTGAACTGAAAAATAGAGACACCACAACAGAAAATAATTGAAAATGTCTCGAAACTGAAAACGTGAATAATAATCATTTATCTGTGGTCAGTTCTCATTAAAAACCCGATGGGAAATGTTATATTGATATTGACAGTGAATAAGAGCGTAATATTAACATGAAAATGGCACAACTATAAATAGAACAGAACTTTAATTAAAATAAGCTTTATGAATAAATGAAAATCAATTTATTTCCACAAATTCACAACAATATACAAATAAAACAAATACTTGAGAAATAATATTAGTCGGTTACCAACATTTGGCAAACATGAGTCCAACATAAGAGAATTTGGCAAACATGAGTCCAACATAAGAGAATTTGGCAAACATGAGTCCAACATAAGAGAATTTGGCAAACATGAGTCCAACATAAGAGAATTTGGCAAACATGAGTCCAACATTAAGAGAATTTGGCAAACATGAGTCCAACATAAGAGAATTTGGCAAACATGAGTCCAACATTAAGAGAATTTGGCAAACATGAGTCCAAAATTAAGAGAATTTGGCAAACATGAGTCCAACATAAGAGAATTTGGCAAACATGAGTCCAACATTAAGAGAATTTGAAATAAAAACTGTCCTAACTGACTTTTAACAACTTAAGAGCTTTCTGCAACAACTGCTCTTAAATGCTTGAAAATAAATGCTTTAGTGATATAAATAAGTGCATAGATAATAAAACTATAAAAAATTAAATGTAATTTAGTAAAAGAGAGGAAAAGTCTAAACAAATGAGACATAGTGTAAAAAAATAGGAAAAATTATTACAAAATGAAAAGATGATATTTTTGTTTAACGAACTTCGAAATTACTGCATTAAAAAGATTTTTTTTCTTGGATTAGAAGCCAAGTATGTAATTTGATAAACAAGTTGTAATTCTCTCACTGATCTTTATTTGAGTGGATAATCAATTAAAATACTTAAGGCCATTGTAGAAATAAGGTTGTCTAAAGACAAGGTTTAATCCCCAACTGAGCTAACTATCAGTTCTTTACTCGCACAGGCCTGCAGGCCCACGTAAACTGGCAAGTGAAATTTAAAATAAAACATTATTTATTAAATTTGTATGATACTTTGTAGTAATTAAAACTGTTATAATCGACACAAACAATAGAAATATTTTGATTTTGATAAAACAGCTGATTTAGTTAGACTATGAACAATATTCCTCATAATGTAAAATCTTGTGGGAAAACATATTTTATTGTCCTCAAGTAAATATTTACTTTAATTCGACAGTTTTTAAATTACTGCTTAGTTTTGTGATTTTATAATTTGGTTCTATGAGTTTTAACACCCCTCATTCATCCCAATGAGATACGAGTATGTTGTTCACAGTAAAACTATTTTGTATGGTCTTCATTATCAAATGTCTTTGTCAAATAATAAAATACATCATAATTGTTTGGGGATTAGTTCGAATTAAATAAGAAAGAAAATAATTTAGCAATGAAACTTTATTATTTTTCCTAAAACCATATTGAACTTCGATATTAAAGCCATTGGGTTCCAGGAACTATATGATTTTGTTACAAGTTGTTAAAAAAAATAACTACAATATTGCAATGTTGACAACTTTCTTTTTACTGTCACCGAATTTAATGACGTGATAAGGGAAGGTTCAAGCACATTTAACAATGTTTTTGTTCTTCATTTATAGCACAGTTAATTCTTGATTTTCATTATGATGACTCATAGTTCTTTGAAACACCAGATAAACAAGATTATATATTTATTAATTATTAATGAGTATTTAAATTATATGTAAGTAATTTTAAGAAATTTTTTGGGAATGAAATATAGTAAAATTTATTTATTTATTGCATTTATTTAAATGCTTTAAACACGACTAACCTAACCAAACGTAACCTAACCTTTCCAACTCATAACATAACTATTTTGGAACGAAACTAACCATCCAACGAATGTTATGTCTAAATTATTGCCCTGGTGGGTAGAGGGATGCTTACATCGTTCCTCCCAAGTCCTGTAGGACAACCGCGCAAATTACAGTCTGAGCCGGAAGCGTGAATTACTCGCGTCTCACTCATAAAGAGACGTGGATTAGTGAACTTACTTGGCCTCGCCCCCGTTGACCATCATGTCTAGGTGGTGTCACCAACTGGTTTTCAAACTTAGAATCAAATTGTCTGTCCCCTTTTTGGCAATTTAGATAGTTTGTTTAATATTATGTATTTTTAAAAATGTACTAAAAATGTAATGTTCAATTTTACACTTTTCTAAACAAAATGCAATGCAACCCATACAAATCTTCTTCATGTAATACGAAGTTATTTTTTTTATCTTGTTGATGATCGAAAAACAGACAATTTTTATTACACGTTTAAGAAACTTGAAGGACATCAAAATTACTTGGCGTTAAACATGAGAATGGCAACAACATGTATAGAATATACATAAATCTCTCCATTTACATAATAATTTTGTCTTGTTCCGAAGAAAATGAAGCTGAGAATAAGTTGGGTAAACTAATGGGTTGTTACTAACAAAGGCCAATATATCCTGTATTCAATTGATTTATCCGTTGTTCAATTGTGAAAAGATTTCAGATAGTAATTTGTTAATAACTACTTATTTTTTCACTAATGACTTGCCTTCATTAATTGATAATTGTTATATTTGTAAGTTCGAACATCTTATTTATATTTGCGAAATTCATACAAATGTTCTAAAAACTTTCGCAGTACTATGCCAAATCAATAATAGGATGAGACTATTTTATCAAAATTTAACTATAAATCAAATATATTATTTGATAATTTGTTGAATGGTGCCTGTAGTGTGTCTGGAATAAAACTGGCAGTAGTTGTAATATAAGTGCCGTAGTTGTGTCTATATGATGATGGAATGAACATGTCTCTTGTAATATAAGTGCAGTAGTTGTGTCTGTATGATGATGGTATGAACATGTCTCTTGTAATATAAGTGCAGTAGTTGTGACTGTATGATGATGGTATGAACATGTCTCTTGTAATATAAGTGCAGTAGTTGTGTCTGTATGATGATGTTATGAACATGTCTCTTGTAATATAAGTGCAGTGGTTGTGTCTGTATTATGATGGTATGAACATGTCTCTTGTAATATAAGTGCAGTAGTTGTATCTGTATGATGATGTTATGAACATGTCTCTTGTAATATAAGTGCAGTAGTTGTGTCTGTATGATGATGGTATGAACATGTCTCTTGTAATATAAGTGCAGTAGTTGTATGTATGATGATGGTATGAACATGTCTCTTGTGATATAAGTGCAGTAGTTGTATATGTATGATGATTGAGTGAACATGTCTCTTGTAATATAAATCCAGTAGTTGTGTCTGTATGATGATGGTATGAACATGTCTCTTGTGATATAAGTGCAGTAGTTGTATGTATGATGATTGAGTGAACATGTCTCTTGTAATATAAGTGCAGTAGTTGTGTCTGTATGATGATGGAATGAACATGTCTCTTGTAATATAAGTGCAGTAGTTGTATCTGTATGATGATAGTAAAATACATGACTTGTAATTTAAGTGCAGTAGGCGTGTCTGTATGTTGATGATACAGGACATAACCCTTGTAATATAAGTGCAGTAGTCATATCTGTATATTAATGATAAAGGACATGACCCTTGTAATATAAGTGCAGTAGGCATGTCTGCATATTGATGGTAAAGAACATTACCCTTGTACAAGTGCAGTAGGCATGTCTGTAAATTTATGGTAAGGGGCATGACCCTTGTAATATACCTGCAGTAGGCATATCTGTATATTGATAGTAAAGGATATGGCCCTTGTAATATAAGTGCAGTAGGCATGTCTGTATATTGATAGTAAAGGATATGGCCCTTGTAATATAATTTAAGTTGGTTTTTGTATCTTAATAATCAACATCTAAAATTAATTTATATATTGACTTTCCATCCTGTCAGTAACTCTTACATATCCGAGTTTACGTTAATGATAAAATTAAGTGATCTATCACTAAAAATATTAATAAATAAAAAATATCCATATCCAGTAATATTTATCAGAATTATTTGTCAGGTAATAAATATCCATATATGATACTTGGGATGTTGGTATATTTATGTTTTATCATGTACACCATGCAAATACAATAAACAAAATTATATTGGGATTTTGAGTATTATTTTTATGAATTTATACAATTACCTTCAAATAAAACAAATTGGGTATGAATAGCCCCTTAGGATGAACTATTTAAACACATATTTGGACCTGACTAGGTAGTTCTCAAACAATGAAGTGATACAAACATCGTCGATCCACGCGTCTTTCCAACTGAAATCGTCTCAAGACGACCCATGTAGCTCCATTAAGGAATGATCGGTCACTCTGTTGGGGAGAACACTTTTTGTCATTATCTCAAACCGGATTAAGAGAAAACATCGCCTAGTAACAGAATGTCCTGTTGTTTTATTCCGCTGGATTTAGATCTACCAGACTGAAGAAAAGGATCAATAGTTTTTTAACGGAGCCTTTCTTTGAAAACAATGGACATAAAAAGTAAAAAAATACTAACTGTTACTTCTCTATTTTTTAAAGGGTGTAAATCACATACCATTTTACATAATTATCTTATTTTCTAATCTTTATTATTTAATATATCATTATGTGCTCCCGGACATTATTAAACATGTTTTTTGTCAAACAAATGACTAAATTGTGTCGGCCCATTACATAATGAAAATAACTGGGATGAATTAATAATGAACAATAAATGGGATGTACTGGTTCTATAAAGATATAGAGCATCTTATAAATCATGGCGAGGCAGTAAAGGACGAAGTATTTATATTTATTAGATCCTAAATATTAATAGTGTTTGTACTATACATTGATAGTTTTGTACAGTAAAAGATATTTGTATTATACGTGTTAAAGCATACATGATATGTGTGTAATGCGTTGACGTGTTTCAGCAACTGATTTTAAGTGGTATTCCATTTATATATATATATATATATATATATATATATATATATATATATGGGAAATCCATGTTATGATGTCTTAAAATTCTTCCTTTCCTACATATATAACATTGATTTTTATTTAAATGAATAATTTATATAACATTTCTTTCTTCAGATGAGCCTTTGAGTTGAAACTTTCACACTACTATTCTATAATAAGATCAAGTTAATAAATAAATAATCAATTCATTCCTATCATCCGGTTAAACATTGTGGAAATATTTATAAAAAAAAAAAAATAATAATAATAAAATAGCTCAAGAATCGTATACTTTTTTAATTTGCCAAGACTTACTTTTATAGCCTGTTTCGTTCCTTATCCACTGGTATTAGTTGTTATTATCGATAGCTGTTGTGCCAAAATATGAACGATTGATTTTAACTTTATCTTCAGAAAGCTACTTTAATATTCTAATGGAAAATGAACAGCCAGGAGTTAAATACTTACTAATACCAAAATTAGACAGTCAAATGTCAAATGTTAACACTAGAATGTATTGCTGTTTTTTAATATACAAAAATCCAGCCCTATAGGTTTCATTAAGCTTATGGGAGCAAGACATATAATCTAAAGCCGTTGAAATCTATTTAGTTTGACTTTTATTTGTGCTTTGTAAATTATAAAATAATATTTTAAAGTTGAAAATGGAAAAGGTGAAGATTCTTTAAGTAGTTTTTCTTTTTTTTTTATTAACTTATCTGAGGGCCTAGATGATACACAAAACAGGACCAGGCCAACACTGCTAGAAAGGATGGTTTAAATCTTATGCAGTATCCGATTCGGCTATAAATGTCATGCAGTTTGTAATAACTTATTTCCAAAGTAATAATTTATTAAAACTGGCACCAATTGTAGCAGTACAAAAAAAAAAACCAGACTCTCGCTGCCTTCCATACTTCAGCTCCAGCATGCAACTTAGACTACAAATAGTAGTAGATTATCTGCTTAACGTAAAATCACAATATTTAATTTATTTACAACATCTCACTCACACTACTTGCGTTGCTACCTATTTATTAATATAAATACCATTTGTTTTGTTTAACAGCTGAAAATTAAACTCTTAATGCATCAATAGGATAACGTCAAACATACAAAATAAACATGTTTATTTATTTACAAAACAAATGTTATTAATTTACTAAAATCAACCCAATGTTTTTTTTATGGGAAAACGAAATTTTGAGGGGCTGTTTGGAACTGCTGGGCGTTCTCCGTTTAGTTGAGACTGTGTGTCTTATGGACGTCTGCCGCTCTACTGCACTTGCACAAGCTGCACCTCAAATAAGCACTTCTTTGTATCTAGAGTGACCGATATCTATCACAGGGAGTTATAATTAAGCTAATTGTGTGTTTAATGAATTATTACAATAAACAAACAATTTGTTGTTGTACATATTTAAGAAATTCCAATTTTTCTCTCACACTAACACAATAAATTAACTAAAAAAAGAGAGTTAAATATGTAGAATATTATCATATAATAGCTATACGTTACTAAGAATTTTCATTCTTTACTGAATTGTTTATCAATTTAATATTTATTTCGTAATGAAAATGTGTACAGTGCAATTACTTGAACAAATTAAAATTGTTGTTATAATAAAAATAGGGTGGATTAATTATAAAAGCTTGTATATTATTATATAAACTACTATATGGTTGTAATTTATAAAAGTGACTAAATTATTTTTAAGTTCATAAACAGTACTTTTTATTATGACTAATAAACATGAAGAAATGTATAAATAATTAATAGTAGAAGTACTGTTTGTTAATAAAGGTAGAAACGACTGGTAACATTTTGTTATTAGTTAATAGCGCAGAAACTCCGTATGGCTAACATGGGCATTGCTACGTCACAACCTCAACTAAACCGTGAACGTCCAGTATGTAGTTATAAACTAAACCAATTTCGCGTGAGGCAAATAAAATAAACAATAACTGAGTACTCTCCACTTTATAATTTAAAGGTGAAATAATACCCGTTTTTAATTTTCAAATTATAATTATTTATTTTGTACATTTAAAAACAAATGAAAAACATCTTAATCCCATCAATTATATGTAAAAAACGTAATTATAAAAAAATTAAATTAGTACTTCAAACGGGTTTGTCTTAACGCTGATTTAAAATCAGTTAAAGTCACTTCTTCAAAAGGTCACAAGTTCTGATGTAGTGGTTAAACTTTTTTTATATATTTTTCCTGTCCAATGGGGAGGTACGTTAACTAATTTTAATTACACAATTGGGAAATAATTAACTCACCGAAAACCGATTACACCACCTTAAGGTTTAGGCGAGTGTGAAGAATGTAGTAGATTAACGAGTGTGATCTTGAGGTCATCTGATCCTTAGAAAACATCAACTCTTAAAAGTAGCCCAACCTGAGTCTAATCGACCTAAGTTTATCGTTGAATCCGAATCACGTAGTTTTTCTATATACAGTAGCCTCGTTATCCGACATGCTGTCATACGACATTCCGTTTCAACCGACATACCCGTCCCGAAATCGCCATAGTCGGGACCGAAAAAACGAGATAGTCGGGACCGGAACTGACTTTTATACAATGAAAATCGGTTAATTTGATTATGTAGTACATGTACTGTATTACTTGAATTATGTAACAATGCTATACAGCAATAAGTAGTCTAACTAATCAGCTACTGTATTTTTGAACGAGCAGATACAGTCATTTTATTACTTACTGTCCGACCTTACGTTCAGTTTTAGCGCAGGCTGTACCGAGTGAGCGAAGCGTACACTACTTATAAGAAGTGTATTTTTAGACTCGTGTATAAAGTTAATTTATAATAGTTTATATTTAGTACATTTTGTTCATTTACATTTCATTTTAGGTATTGTTAAATAACTCTGTATTTTGCAACTTATAAATTGGGCCTATATTGTACTGAAATTTTATTACGTTGCATTTCTTATGTTATTAGTTTTATTTTGTGTTCTATAACCCAAAGTAATGATTTTTTAAACAGTACTAAAGTGTTAATTCTTAGTAAAATGCATTAAAGTACTTAGTTATACAAAAATTAGCGTTTTTATTGCAATTCCCTATTATCCGACATTTTCACTTATCCGACGTCATCATGGACCGTATACGTCGGTTAAGCGAGGTTCTACTGTAAATGATAAGCTTAAATGGCAACTCATCTCTGTCCTCTGAACAACATTCGAAACCTGACTACCACTCTTTATGAACATCCTTGATTTCTGAGGTACAGTAGAATATATGTTGAGAACCACTGTACTAACTCTCTATTGCCTACAATATCCTCGACTACAGTACTATGCCACTGTTCCAGATGTCTTAATAAACGTCGTGTCAGGGATCGCACGTTGCCTTGAGAGTGGGAGAACAAGATACTATATGAGAAGGAAATAGAAGCTGCAACAATACGACGTTACTTTCTATTCCAGCAGGCCTCCATGTATCCGGCAGGGAGATAAGAGGGTGCAGCGGCTGCCAAGAGGGCTGATTACCGAGTCCACATGGCAACGACATGGAATTGGTATTCACAAGACGGAAGGTTTGCAATGTCCTATCAATATGTAGCGTCAGTAACACGTGCTGTACAGTAGTTGTAGGCTTCGAGCCAACCAAGCTCGGTTCACTGGCTCCAGCAGCCTAGGGTGGGGCTGTTAAGGTATTGTTATATAGTTGTTGAAGAAAATCCTATTTCTTGGAAGGATTGGAAGGACTTGTCCGTCAGAAAATGGCCAATTCTCATGTTTATGTAACAAATATGTATTGTTTTAGTTAGTTGCTGATCCCGCTAGGTTCGGACATTTGGTAAACAGTGTGATAAGTAATAATGATTTTTGTAAACATTTGGTAATTAATTTAAGTATCAAAATAGTGTCTAAGTAATAAATTAAGTTTGTAAATATTTCATAGTGTGTAATTTAGTGATTTAGAAGTGTAAAGAAAAGAACAATTAGTAGTCAGAAGTGAAATCGCCTTATTTATTTAGGACCCTGTTGAAGCGTAACGGTCTTTTGCCTTGAAAGAGTTGTATATGTTACAAGGCCATTGCAAAGAGTAGTTAGAAGGTCTTCCGCAGGAATGTAGGAGCGCATTTCTGTTTACGGAATGTTCCAAGAATGGTACAGTACAACGCTTGTAACTACTTCTTTATAACCTAACAATTTCTGCTCATGTAAGGTCAATGTCAAGTAAGGAAATATCCCAATACATTATCTTCGGAATTGACATTCTTTCACTTATTGAGTTGCACTGTGTTTGATTTGTGTTTTTTTTTTTTTTTGGTATTTGAAGTTAAGGCTCACTTTCTTTAAAGCCCGACTATATGGCGTCGTGCTGTAAACCAGCCCCTAGGGTGCTAGGTGTTATGAGGATCGCAGGCAATGGGACTGTGTTTTCAGCCCTCCCTGGCATTGGAGGAGTTTTTTTATAAACAGCAGGTTTATTAGTGCCATTAATTAGACAAAGTAGTTGAGGTTTATTGCTAGAAGGATCCAATCGATCTCTTGGCGTGAATGGTTTCGTGATGGCGATAGTGACACGCGACCTACGTCACAGGGACCGTTTGAAGTATTTTCTTGGAAATAAATCTGTCTCATATATTGAATCATTATTGATACATTTGTAATAATACAGGTGAGTATTATTCTGAGAGCTTATTCACTAAATGACAGAGTTAGGCGTCTGAGTGTAAAAAGTGTTATTTTGTTTATTCTTACAAAAATGTTCCATATACAGTATATCAACTATTTCTAAATATAAAAACACAAAAGAAAATCCATCATTACTACTCAACGACCAAATAAAATTTCATTCAGATATTATGTTCCATTCTATCATGAAGAGGCAAAATTATAAGGTTTAACAAAATCTACAACTTATCCATCTACATTTTTATTTAAATTTTTATAGTGTCAGTTGTTGAAATTATTATTTTACATTTAAGTATTTGTATAGCCTTATATCATTATGTACAACTGAAAATAGTCTTTCGAGACCGAAATCGATCTGATTATTAAAAACATCACAAAAGATTGCTAAGTGTTGTCTTTATATATATATTATATATATATATATATATATATATATATATATATATATATATAATCTTTAATATACAAATATTTGTTCATAACCATTCTTACGGAAGACACATTTGCTTTAAAAAAGTAAAGCATGGTAAGAATATGAAGGAACAGTACAATCACACTACTTAAACTTTTTAATGTGTGTGTTTATTGTACAGAAGAAAGGAGAAAAGGTCATCTTACTATTTGTATAAAAAATACCTTTATGTATTTTACTAAGCTATTGCAATCCAAAATTACTTAAAAATATGAAATTTGAATTTAGTACTTAAAAAACTACATAAACTGGAAGAATAGTAACCATTCCAAATCTTTTGGGGTAAAAATGAAATTTCTTTAGAAAAACATATAGTCTCCATTGGTATTATCATCTTACTAAATTAAACGTTTTTGAATTTATATAAGGGAACTTAATTCAAGGACTGGTTACATTATTGTTTATAGTTTGAGGAAATATACTAGGTTATATTGAAATTGCGTATGTGTTTGTGTTGTTCTTGTTTTAATAAATCGTACAAAATTCCTGAAATCAGGAAGATAGGAATGGTGTTCACGTAGCTAGCTACTGCAACAAGATCGGTAACTTGACAGTCGTTAGTTCTGCCAGCGCCTCTTCTTATTGATGGCCTAGACCTCTACACCAGGCAGACTTGTAAGTACATACCCTTCCCTCCGACGGAAGTGGGCCGTTCACCCGTTTAGTGTCCGATTTCCCTGATTTACTACTCCTTTGTGTTCCCTAACCGTTATTCCTATCCACGACCAATTCGGCTGTTAGATGATTTTCTGCCCAGCTGTTCTAAATATTTTTTCACATGACCTGATTTGAGCTGTATCATATCATACAAGTAATAAATTACTTGCAATATAGTAATTTTAAAATTAAAAATTTAACAGCTATTTCTATGCAATACTATTTTTAAAAAATCCAACCTGTGAAATAGTTCAAATACCATCGACTAAGTTTAATAATTAAACGTACATTTACATTAAAATCTTGTTTAAAGTTGGTAATTTAGGAACGAATATGCCTGGAAAGATACATCTAGGATCCCTTGTGTATTTTTTTCATATATAATATTTTATTTATTATATATGAAAAAAATATTTCTACTGTGTAGGAAAAGGCAGGCGAAAATGTCAAACCATTTTTGACTACTAGACTACCTACTGCTTGAAGAACATGGTAAATAATTTACTGTTGTCGCTAATTTAACTTTAAAAAATCCTTCTTTTCCTCCAAGTGGGATCATATACTTACTTGTACTATTGGAACGAAGGCTTCATTGAATTGATAAAGTTAGATAGCCGAGCCAGATTAGACCATGGCAACGATCGACAGGACTGGACTATTTCAGGCAAAACACAAACAAGCAAACAAAACAGCGGTTCTGCAATCACTCGCTGGCTTTGTAAATATTGGCTGTTTAGTGTCAAGTCAACCTCGGCTTCTCACATTCCCAGCCTACGATTTATATTGGGGGGGGGGGGGGGGGTCAGTAAACTGTAGTCCAATGCATTACATACTCTAGAGTACCAACGATTTATATTGGGAAGGGGGTTCATTAAACAGTAGTCCAATGCATTACATACTCTAGAATACCTACGATTTATATTGGGGGGGGGGGGTCATTAAACAGTAATCCAATGCATTACATACTCTAGAATACCTACGATTTATATTGGGAGGGAGGGTCAGTAAACAGTAGTCCAATGCATTACATACTCTAGAATACCTACGATTTATATTGGGAGGGGGGTCAGTAAACAGTAGTCCAATGCATTACATACTCTAGAATACCTACGATTTATATTGGGGGGGGGGGTCATTAAACAGTAATCCAATGCATTACATACTCTTGAATATCTACGATTTATATTGGGAGGGGGTGTCAGTAAACAGTAGTCCAATGCATTACATACTCTAGAATACCTACGATTTATATTGGGGGGGGGGTCATTAAACAGTAGTCCAATGCATTACATACTCTAGAATATCTACGATTTATATTGGGAGGGGGGTCAGTAAACAGTAGTCCAATACATTAAATACTCTAGAATACCTACGATTTATATTGGGAGGGGGGGTCAGTAAACAATAGTCGGCACTGGTAGCGCAGTGCTGTAACCCAGCTACATGGGGACAAAGTGTTTGGGAGATTGTAGGCGATAGGTTGGATGCTCGGTCCTCATAATACCGACATGGCGTCCGCTTGATGGTTGCTATCGGCGTGGACACTACTAGAGAAGTCTGGGGTGTCCATGTTGGGTGGTAATCATTGTGCGGATGTTGTGTGGGGAAGATAACTGACTATCAGGCTTGTCAATTAGCTGAAAATCAGACCAGCACTACGTGGTTCGGATTCCACGTAAAGCTGTAGGTCCCTTAGTTGCCCTGGCTGTTGGGCTATTAATAAATTGCCCTTTCTGAGGAACAGTTGAACTCAGTTAGTAACCAGACTACACTCATCCACACTCATCCTACACTCATGTAACCATTCATATTCGCCTTAAAATACCAACAACGTTGTGTCGGCGTCTCATATGTAAGAATAAGAATAAGAATAGTCCAAAGCATTACATACTCTAGAATACCCACGATTTATGTTGGAGGAGGGGTCAGTAAACAGTAGTCCAATGCATTACATACTTTAGAATACCTACGATTTATGTTGGGGGAGGGGTCAGTAAACAGTAGTCCAATGCATTACATACTTTAGAATACCCACGATTTATGTTGGAGGAGGGGTCAGTAAACAGTAGTCCAATACATTACATACTTTAGAATACCCACGATTTATGTTGGGGGAGGGGTCAGTAAACAGTAGTCCAATGCATTACATACTCTAGAATACCCACGATTTATGTTGGAGGAGGGGTCAGTAAACAGTAGTCCAATGCATTACATACTCTAGAATACCCACGATTTATGTTGGAGGAGGGGTCAGTAAACAGTAGTCCAATACATTAAATACTTTAGAATACCCACGATTTATGTTGGGGGAGGGGTCAGTAAACAGTAGTCCAATACATTAAATACTCTAGAATACCTACGATTTATGTTGGAGGAGGGGTCAGTAAACAGTAGTCCAATGCATTACATACTTTAGAATACCTACGATTTATGTTGGGGGAGGGGTCAGTAAACAGTAGTCCAATACATTAAATACTCTAGAATACCTACGATTTATGTTGGAGGAGGGGTCAGTAAACAGTAGTCCAATACATTACATACTCTAGAATACCCACGATTTATGTTGGAGGAGGGGTCAGTAAACAGTAGTCCAATACATTAAATACTCTAGAATACCTACGATTTATGTTGGAGGAGGGGTCAGTAAACAGTAGTCCAATACATTACATACTCTAGAATACCCACGATTTATGTTGGAGGAGGGGTCAGTAAACAGTAGTCGAATGCATTACATACTTTAGAATACCTACGATTTATGTTGGGGGAGGGGTCAGTAAACAGTAGTCCAATTCATTACATACTTTAGAATACCTACGATTTATATTGGGGGGGGGGGGGGGATCAGTAAACAGTAGTCCAATACATTAAATACTCTAGAATACCTACGATTTATATTGGGAGGGGGGTCAGTAAACAATAGTCGGCACTGGTAGCGCAGTGCTGTAACCCAGCTACATGGGGACAAAGTGTTTGGGAGATTGTAGGCGATAGGTTGGATGCTCGGTCCTCATAATACCGACATGGCGTCCGCTTGATGGTTGCTATCGGCGTGGACACTACTAGAGAAGTCTGGGGTGTCCATGTTGGGTGGTAATCATTGTGCGGATGTTGTGTGGGGAAGATAACTGACTATCAGGCTTGTCAATTAGCTGAAAATCAGACCAGCACTACGTGGTTCGGATTCCACGTAAAGCTGTAGGTCCCTTAGTTGCCCTGGCTGTTGGGCTATTAATAAATTGCCCTTTCTGAGGAACAGTTGAACTCAGTTAGTAACCAGACTACACTCATCCACACTCATCCTACACTCATGTAACCATTCATATTCGCCTTAAAATACCAACAACGTTGTGTCGGCGTCTCATATGTAAGAATAAGAATAAGAATAGTCCAAAGCATTACATACTCTAGAATACCCACGATTTATGTTGGAGGAGGGGTCAGTAAACAGTAGTCCAATGCATTACATACTTTAGAATACCTACGATTTATGTTGGGGGAGGGGTCAGTAAACAGTAGTCCAATGCATTACATACTTTAGAATACCCACGATTTATGTTGGAGGAGGGGTCAGTAAACAGTAGTCCAATACATTACATACTTTAGAATACCCACGATTTATGTTGGGGGAGGGGTCAGTAAACAGTAGTCCAATACATTAAATACTCTAGAATACCTACGATTTATGTTGGGGGAGGGCTCAGTAAACAGTAGTCCAATACATTACATAGTCTAGAATACCCACGATTTATGTTGGAGGAGGGGTCAGTAAACAGTAGTCCAATACATTACATACTCTAGAATATCTACGATTTATGTTGGGGGAGGGGTCAGTAAACAGTAGTCCAATACATTACATACTCTAGAATACCCACGATTTATGTTGGAGGAGGGGTCAGTAAACAGTAGTCCAATGCATTACATACTCTAGAATACCCACGATTTATGTTGGAGGAGGGGTCAGTAAACAGTAGTCCAATGCATTACATACTCTAGAATACCCACGATTTATGTTGTAGGAGGGGTCAGTAAACAGTAGTCCAATACATTAAATACTCTAGAATACCCACGATTTATGTTGGGGGAGGGGTCAGTAAACAGTAGTCCAATACATTAAATACTCTAGAATACCTACGATTTATGTTGGAGGAGGGGTCAGTAAACAGTAGTCCAATGCATTACATACTTTAGAATACCTACGATTTATGTTGGGGGAGGGGTCAGTAAACAGTAGTCCAATACATTAAATACTCTAGAATACCTACGATTTATGTTGGAGGAGGGGTCAGTAAACAGTAGTCCAATACATTACATACTCTAGAATACCCACGATTTATGTTGGAGGAGGGGTCAGTAAACAGTAGTCCAATACATTAAATACTCTAGAATACCTACGATTTATGTTGGAGGAGGGGTCAGTAAACAGTAGTCCAATACATTACATACTCTAGAATACCCACGATTTATGTTGGAGGAGGGGTCAGTAAACAGTAGTCCAATACATTAAATACTCTAGAATACCTACGATTTATGTTGGAGGAGGGGTCAGTAAACAGTAGTCCAATACATTACATACTCTAGAATACCCACGATTTATGTTGGAGGAGGGGTCAGTAAACAGTAGTCGAATGCATTACATACTTTAGAATACCTACGATTTATGTTGGGGGAGGGGTCAGTAAACAGTAGTCCAATTCATTACATACTTTAGAATACCTACGATTTATATTGGGGGGGGGGATCAGTAAACAGTAGTCCAATACATTAAATACTCTAGAATACCTACGATTTATGTTGGAGGAGGGGTCAGTAAACAGTAGTCCAATACATTACATACTCTAGAATACCCACGATTTATGTTGGAGGAGGGGTCAGTAAACAGTAGTCCAATACATTACATACTCTAGAATACCCACGATTTATGTTGTAGGAGGGGTCAGTAAACAGTAGTCCAATACATTAAATACTCTAGAATACCTACGATTTATGTTGGAGGAGGGGTCAGTAAACAGTAGTCCAATACATTACATACTCTAGAATACCCACGATTTATTTTGGAGGAGGGGTCAGTAAACAGTAGTCCAATACATTAAATACTCTAGAATACCTACGATTTATGTTGGAGGAGGGGTCAGTAAACAGTAGTCCAATACATTACATACTCTAGAATACCCACGATTTATGTTGGAGGAGGGGTCAGTAAACAGTAGTCCAATGCATTACATACTTTAGAATACCTACGATTTATGTTGGTGGAGGGGTCAGTAAACAGTAGTCCAATACATTAAATACTCTAGGATACCTACGATTTATGTTGGAGGAGGGGTCAGTAAACAGTAGTCCAATACATTACATACTCTAGAATACCCACGATTTATGTTGGAGGAGGGGTCAGTAAACAGTAGTCCAATACATTACATACTCTAGAATACCCACGATTTATGTTGGAGGAGGGGTCAGTAAACAGTAGTCCAATACATTAAATACTCTAGAATACCTACGATTTATGTTGGAGGAGGGGTCAGTAAACAGTAGTCCAATACATTACATACTCTAGAATACCCACGATTTATGTTGGAGGAGGGGTCAGTAAACAGTAGTCCAATGCATTACATACTTTAGAATACCTACAATTTATGTTGGGGGAGGGGTCAGTAAACAGTAGTCCAATTCATTACATACTTTAGAATACCTACGATTTATATTGGGAGGGGGATCAGTAAACATTAGTCCAATACATTAAATACTCTAGAATACCTACGATGCTTAATACGTAGTCTACATTTATAGAGCAAACAATTTTAGGGTTGAAATTCAAATATATGTAGGCGTAGTTTACTTTAGTGATCTTTCTTTGGCGTAGATGTGAAGTTTGCATAACAGTTTTAACAAAAGCAGAAATGCCAATTTATGGATTGAGATTTGTAGTTTTAACGCACCATAGATAATGCACAACATTCAAATGGATATTTTGAGAGGTGAAAGCAATGTAAAATAGTACTGATAAACCAATACATGTTGTTAAAACATTTTGTGATTTTTATGTGTGTTTAAACTGAAAGTTTGATATAAACATTTGTTTAAATTTTGTTCACCAGGTTAGTAAATTAGTTTTTAATTCAACAATAAGTTGCTGGCGTGTCTTTAACAGACCAATTTTAAACTGATATGATGGGCATTTCTTGCTAGGTCAGGACTAGATAGCAAGACTAAACCGTCAAAGACCTTCATCAACTCGATTTGAGATCGATAAAATTAGAGATCAATCATTTTGAATATTCCGAAGGTTATCGTTCATCGGCCTACCACATCTTTTTTTATAAGTCAGAAGCTATTTCTGGGATGATGGCGGGGTTATTTATAAATGAGTTTTCACTTCTTGCTAATTAATAAATACTGTAATTATCTGCTGTGATAATGAATTACAGTAGATTACTTGGAACCGAAAGAGTTAGTCTTAGTTTTAGACGAACGTTCTAAATCTGACAAACAATATTTGTTTACATTAATAAAGGTGTTAAAAAATGTTTATTTTGGAAAAAACCGTCATTGCATTTGTTTTATTACAGTAGCTTGATTTACATGAGATTGTATTTGAAAAATTGGATATATGGATGGATTTCAGGTTAAATATTGGATATTAAAACACTTTTTTACTAATAATTGTTCACTTAAATTGTAATTTTTCTTCTTTCAGAAAAGCTCAGATATATTACAAGTATATACTGTATTTCAGTTTATTTTTTCACAAGTTACTAATTTTATTCATACCAAAAGACACGTGGTCTTTTGATATAGATCATATTATGGAGACCTGACATATTACAACCACTACTAACGTTTCGGTAACATTACAGTAGGCCATCTTCAGGGCAAGAGGAGTTCGAACGTGTTGACTCTAAGCACAGACAACGTTTTATTCTGCGCTCCAAGTTTCCATTAGTAAAGATCGTGGAAATCCGCCCATAAAGACACTTTTATCTTTTAATGAAATAACTGTCCGATTTTCTATTAATTAAATTTATAATGATACCTTTTAGCAAAGATTATAGAACTATAGTATTCTGTAGTACTCTGTAGTACCAGTGTGTCATTACAAAAGGGATTTGTAGTATTATAAGTGTATAAAATAATGAGGCATTGTTTTAGTTTTACTTGCCAACAACTATCTAATCCATAAAATTCGCGATAATTCATATCCATTGCTAATCCATCTTATTGGGCAAGCATCAACAGATGTTGCTTGAAGAAACCGTTTAGTTCAACGTCAAGGGCAGTCGATCACTCCGTGGCTTCCGAGAAGCACGCGTCGAAGCAAAAACTAAGATGAGTCGCACACATGACTTGCTTGGTCTTAAGCGCATCTGCTTGTTAATACGTAAACACAAAGAAGTAGCGTAGTCTTCGTCGTGTTTCTGCTTACAGATAAAGTGGACACAGAGGTAGCGTAGTCTCCATCGTGTTTTTGCTTAGTCATACAATGCACACCATGAGGTAGAGTAGTCTTCATCGTGTTTCTGCTTACAGTTACAATGGACATACAGGAGTAGCGAAGTCTCCATCGTGCTTTTTCTTACAAATACAGTGCACACAAAGAGGTAGAGTAGTCTTCGTCGTGTTTCTGCTTACTTATACAGTGGACATACAGGAGTAGCGAAGTCTCCACCGTGCTTTTGCTTACAGATACAGTGCACACAAAGAGGTAGAGTAGGCTCCATCGTGTTTCTGCTTACAAATACTGTGGACATTCCGGAGTAGCGAAGTCTCCATCGTGCTTTTTCTTACAAATACAGTGCACACAAAGAGGTAGAGTAGTATTCATCGTGCTTACAGTTACAATGGACATACAGGAGTAGCGAAGTCTCCATCGTACTTTTTCTTACAAATACAGTGCACACAAAGAGATAGAGTAGGCTCCATCGTGTTTCTGCTTACATTTACAATGGACATACAGGAGTAGCGAAGTCTCCATCGTGCTTTTGCTTACAGATACAGTGCACACAAAGAGGTAGAGTAGTCTCCATCGTGTTTCTGCTTACAGTTACAATGGACATACAGGAGTAGCGAAGTCTCCATCGTGCTTTTGCTTACAGATACAGTGCACACAAAGAGGTAGAGTAGTCTCCATCGTGTTTCTGCTTACAGTTACAATGGACATACAGGAGTAGCGAAGTCTCCACCATGCTTTTGCTTACAGATACAGTGCACACAAAGAGGTAGAGTAGGCTCCATCGTGTTTCTGCTTACAAATACAGTGGACATACAGGAGTAGCGAAGTCTCCATCGTGCTTTTGCTTACAGATACATTCTACACAAAGAGAATGTGTCTTTACCTACTTATATGGTGGCTGCAAACAGACGGCTTTGTTTATCACATATCTGCTTAAAAAAAAGGGGGAGGTTTGTTTTTGTATCTCTACCTACCGACGTGGTGGACACGGCTAAACAGTTCTCAGCGATCTCAATTCAATTCTAATCAGACTTAAAACAAATTGTGAAATGGATCTTTTGATAACCACTAGCTGCTTATTTGTAATTGGACTACTAATTAATTGGTTAAAGGGACTTTCTATGTAATAGTCGATCTTAGTTTGTAACAATGACTCATTTATATACATAACACTCATTTGAAATCTACAGTACATTGACACATATATTATTATAAACGTCTTAAGAACTAATAAATAAATAAAAATATAAGGTGCACAAAAAGATTTCCTTATATTCAATGAATATGAAATAATTGAACATTTATCCTCATTATGATAATGCAACCTATGAACACTTCACTTACTAGTGCATTTTTTAAATATGTTATGAAAATAGTTTGAGAAATACTTTAAAACTTACAAGAACTTTTAAAATAAATCTATAGCTTTCTGTTATAGTATTAAAATTAATTTAATACACATTCCCAATTGTTATTTCAGTGTAAATCGATAAAAAAAATACGTATAATGAAGGTAAACAAGTACTGAAAATATAAAAATTTATTTAAATTAAATGTAGTATTAAGTATTGCAGTATTTTAAAGAATGAAAAAAATAAATAAATTCGGTTTCTTTCAGTATGAAGATAGAAACCTTCTCATTCAAGCAAGCTGAATTAGACGTCTGATAGTGAAACAGTATTTTACACATTGTCAGATGGTCCACGTCTAGACAGAGGTGACAAATGAAGACATCCACGTCACAATGGGAAGGAAATCAATGGGTGGTTGACAAATCATCTGTCTCTCCTACCGCCATTCTCGCCTTCCTGGCAAGCGCTCAGGACTATGTACTGCCAAGCGTTTTGGCAACCTAGTGGTATGTGTTTTACATGGTATCACATGGTAAACGTCTGTACAGAGGTAACAAATGAAGACATCCACGTCACCATGGGAAGGACAACAATGGGTGGCTGACAAATCATCTGTTTCTCCTCCCGCCATTCTCGCCTTCCTGGCAGGACAACTAAACTACTGCCAAGTGTCTTGGCCGCTTAGGTACGTGTTTTACATGGTGTCTATGGTCCATGTCTAGACAGAGGTGACAAATGAAGACATGCACGTCACAATGGGAAGGACAACAATGGGTGGCTGACAAATCATCTGTCTCTCCTCCCGCCATTCTCGCCTTCCTGGCAAGACAACTAAACTACTGCCAAGTGTCTTGGCCGCTTAGTTACGTGTTTTACATGGTGTCTTTGGTCCATGTCTAGACAGAGGTGACAAATGAAGACATCCACGTCACAATGGGAAGGACACAATGGGTGGCTGACAAATCATCTGTCTCTCCTCCCGCCATTCTCGCCTCCCTGGTAGGACAACTACACTACTGCCAAGCGTCTTGGCCACCTAGTGGTGCGTGTGTAGTTTCGTAAAGTAGTGAAAGTTTATCCACCACTACTTACGTATATCGCTTCAATAAGTTAAAGTATGGTTGAATAAAATCAACAGGAAATTTAAGATAATCATTGTTTCTGTATTTATAGGCCTAATATAAAGTCTAGAGTTAAAAATAAAGATTCCATTTTTTTACAGCCTTGTTAATGGAAATATCTAAACTACTCTCATATGCATATTATTCATTATAAGATAGTCTTCATATTGGCATAAGGAGAATCGTTCTTAGTAAATGTATGAGTCTTCTTCGTCTACCATGAAGATTGTAATAATAAATAAATAATCATTGGTTCAGATAACGTCATGATACGGTACTGAAAAGGGGTGTAGCTCACAACGTAGCTTTGACACACTGACATTCGTCTCCATATTACTATTGCTACCCAGCATTGTGTAACTAGTTATGTAGGCCTACTAATACCCGTAGAGGTAGTAGGTCATCAATATAAACTCATGATTGTTATTTAGTATACTAAATGACAATTAAATTTAATTAATTTAATTTAATTAAACCTCACATTATCACACATTCAATTCTTTTAAAGAATTAAGGTTGTGTGATAATTTTTCATTAAGAATTTCTTTTGAATGGGCTCAGATAAAGAAGAATATTGAGACTTAATATATGGTCTTAGAACGTTTTCTTCTATCATAAGATTTATAGTAACATGTAATTCAGTGGCGTATATACACATTTTTTCGGGGGGGGGGGCTGATCTTGGTTAAGCAAGTATTACCAAGACACATTACCGGGGGGTCCGGGGGTACCCCCCGGAAAATTTTTCAAAAAGTAAACTCATGGACATGTCATTTTACGCTATTCTAGCTCCTACAAAATTGGGATAATATTATGTTTTAAGTTAAAATGATATATGTTTATAATGTACACAATTACACCGATATCATTGTTTAGAAATATTAATACATTCAGACTAGCTTCCAGTTTGTAAAATAAATTAAGATCCAAGATGAGTGTATTGTTTTAGTTTTCAAAGATATTAATCTCCGCCCATGATATGAATTATAGGCCCTAACTATTTTTAAAGTTATATTTATATCTTTTTATTTTTATATTTATTTAGGGAAAAAGAAATCAGAATAAGACTAAAAAATAAATAAAAACAATAACACGTTAAAGAAATTTTACTTACATTTTGTAATATTAAATATTATGTCAGCTCTGAACAAAATCATAACATATTTACACTTTTGACTACTGTAAATCAATCAATAGTTCTGTCTTGCCACTTGCCGTCCCGAATGCATGGATCTGAAATCGCTGATGGCATGCAGTGAACTAAACTGCACTCATTTAAACAAATTGCGTTTTTTATACTAGAAATCAGTTAGCACGATAGCAGCTGGTATGCACGATGAATAACAAATAAAAATGTGATGAACATTTTTTTTATTTATGGATAAACAAATATTTATTTTTGTATATTGTGGGGGGGGGGCCGAGTCCCCCTCGGCCCCCCCCCTTATATACGCCACTGATGTAATTTGTTCAACCCAGAAGAGAGAGCATGTAGAGGATATCTTAAAGAGTTCTAATGGAAGGCTGTGTTAAGATTCCCAGTATATTAAAGCCAATTCTTCCTCAGTAAGCAGCACTTATGAGTTATAACTTCTCATAAACATTTTTAAATTCTACATCTCGAGTTTATATGTCTGATTAATCGAACGTAACTATTTCTAATAACGATTCTAAGATTTCTATGACAGTTTTAAGCCAAACATGATAAACATCACGACCAAAGAACATTGGAACCGGTGCAACATGGATGGCGATAGTTAGCTAACTAACGCAACTTGCGTTGTTTGCAAAGTCAAAACGGCAAGACGTTGTGCGTAGAAAGCAAACTAGATGAACATCTCAACTTGATGGCTGATAATTGAGCTTATAAGAATATACAAGCACTGCTATCAAGGAAAACAATATCTTATTTGTGAATAAAAACATGTTTAGTAAAGCAATTTAAGATAGTTTAGAAAATTACAGAAATTGTAGGTATCCGAGATAAACTGAAACAATTATAATATACAAACAAACACTAACAATTATTTGTCAAATCATATAATTACTGTGGTCACTCTAGTTATATATAACTTATGCTAGAACATATACAATTACCTACCTAAGTACAAAAGAAGGCATCACAGTACGGTGGCGTACTAAAGCACTTCACAGGGAAAAGGCGAAGCCAAAACATCAACGACAGTAATTAGTAAATACTAATTGGAATTTAATATTTATGAGTTCTCATTTGATAAGTCTATTGATAACTATTGACTAGTTAAAATCTCCTATCTAATCATAGCTGAAAGTCAGTAATAAAGTATAAATACTGAAATTGTCAAGGTGCAGTTTTTTAAGACCACCTTTTAACAATTCCTACACATGTGACCTCACAACAATCAATTTGACAACGTCGTTTAAACTTATGTGTTAATGTGCAGTTACACAACAACTGATAGCTTTTCAAAGTTAATCAAATACTAAGGACACCTCAGAATACTTTGTGTGCCAACCCCGTAACTCGCTACACTTATGTCACTTCGGACTTCGTCCTAAGTAATGAGGCGGAAGGTTCACTCGCTGCGCTCGTAACCCCTCGATCTCGGCCTCGGTCGAGTTCATCATTGGTGGCGCAGTGCTGTAACCCAGCTACTTGGGACAAAGTGTTGTGGAGATTGTGAGAGATAGGTTCTATACACGGTCCTCTTAATAATGACATGGCGTCCACTCAATGGTTGCTATCGGCGTGGAAACTACCAGAGAAGCCTAGAGTGTCCATGTTGGGTGGTAGTCAGTATCCAGATTTTGTATAGGGGAGAGAACCGATTATCAGGCTTGTCAATTAGCTGAAAATCAGACCAATACTACATGGTTCGGATTCCACGTAAAGCTGTAGGTCCCTTAGTTGTCCTGGTTATTGGACCTTAATAAATGTCCCTTTCTGAGGAATAGTCGAACTCAGTTAGTAACCAGACTATACTCATCTGCACATAATCATTCATATTTGCCTTAAAATACACGACGTTGTGTCGGCATTTCCTAATATACGAATGTAACAACTGGTAGGCCTAAAATTATTAAGTACTTGAAAAACATTGATTTTATCAGTTAATATAAAATAGTTTTTTAATTAGCATAATACGTGTTGGTATTTATACAGTGCAAGTGAACGTCACACAACACAAAGTTATTACAATATAAGCACAAAATGCACCAATATATTACAATACAGGTACAAAATGCACAAATATTATGGTGATCGATTTCAGTGAACCACGCTCACCTTCCTCAGACCAGAGGAATTCACAAAAGAATAAATTTGTGTTGTGTGACGTTTACTTGCATTGTTAATATAACAATCCAATGATATTAATTAAAATAAGCCAAGACTGTCATTTCTTTTATGTAAAATCTGGTGATAAACTAAATAAATAAAATAACTCCTTAAGAATAACATTGACATTTTGAAGGCCTGTGGGCTGGAGTCCTACTTTAGGATGTGAATTAAACCACGATTAAAACGTTCGTGGAGGAATCCAACTTAAATTAGGTAAGGATATTTGTATTTTGATTAATGTGCTGTAAATAAAATAAATTACCGAATGAGTTTCATTACTTTATTTATAGGCCTCGTAAATTAGAAAACAAGTTACATAAAAAAGAGATAAGAAAACTGCAACAAAAAAGGAAGACAAAGAAGATAAAAAAATATGTCAATTAGGAGGAGTTTTTCTTTGTTTTTTTAATCTCAGTGAATGTTTTGGTTGAAAGTAAACAATTTTATTTTATAACTCTTATAATGTAAACCCAATGCACCCTTGGCAGTTTTCAACAATACTTTGTATTGTAAACTAAAACTATTATTACTTTGTATGCTTTGTGATAACAATAATACAAAAGTAAACATGAACATTTAAACAATTTTTATTTGTTTATACAACAATTATTTTTGGGGTATGATGTTTAAAACAGACTAAGAAAGCAAAACAATCGTAAAAAGATTGTGTTCTGAATCCTCTAATCTAAGTTACGATTTCTTAAGGTTACTTAAACTGGTACATTAAATTGCTTGACATAAGGTATTTAGTTTCAAAGTTATCGGCACGTTTCATCGGGTTAAATAGATGACGATAAACAGTAAGGTAGCGGATGTGATGATGAAGAGCGGGAAGTAAAGTAATTAGAACGACTTGACAAAAAGCAAACCGCGCTATCCGATACACACTGATCCTGGTGGCGTGACTTGTCACCAATTATGACGAGTGTAACCCTTCCTTCCGTTACTGGATATAGACTTACCCTTGTAATTAATACGTATATACACTATCTATCTATACATCGGTATATTGGAATGTTTGTCAGTACATCCGTCCGTTCAATTATCCATATATCCGTCAATCCGACAACAAATATTGTGTCATATAATAATAATAACATTGATTTTTAAAAGAAAAAACTTTTAATAAAAATACAAGCCCCTACAACTTATAACTTATACCATACTTCTATGCCTTGTATAGAAATTATTACGAAGAACCGAATCCTTGAAATACAAAGCCATGTTTTTGGCGTTTTTCGTGATGTGCAAAAAAAAAAAAAAAAAAAATTGTCAAGAGGAAAAATCAGCTTTGACTAATCACAGTCTAAACTTTCATCACAGCTGTACAAAATCTCCCTAAAGAAATTAGAAAAAAACACCTAGATGCTTATGAAAGCTTCTACATACACACGTATAGGGGAATTCTTTTAACAAGGAACCAGGAATATTAGAATAAAAACGTATTTTTAGAAAAAAAGCTTTCCTCAAGTAATCCAAATCCCAAAACAAAAAATACAACCATATAAAAAAGCTCAAATTGAAATATCTTGGTGAACAAAATATAAAAATTTGGTTTGGAAACATTTGTACAGTTTCTTCTGCCTGCAGAAACGGCGGGAAATCCTTAACACTCTTTAATTCCCTACATACTTTTATAGAAATACACGTACACTGGTATTGACCCACCCACCAACCTATACACGTACAATGGTATTGCTAATCTAATTCATCATGTTCTTGTGTTCAATGACGATGAATTGAACATTTTCGTCATGATTTATACAATGACAGATGTTTTAATAACACCTTTTAATCTAATTACAATCATAAATAATACGCTCGAAAAATGTGAAAATATTTAAACTACTATGAAAAATGTTAGTTCTCTAACTCCACCAAAAATTAGAGAATCAGTGATCACTGATCAGTAAATTACCTACTCAAGATTCACTTGTGTGCTAGGGGTTCTAACATTTATTTAGTAAACACGTTATGGTTATTACAGGACCTTTAGTATAGAAATAATAAATAGGCAAGATTACTAACACCGTAGATAAACGACATTTTTAGAGTTCGAACTATAAATACATTAATTACAGTAACAGCAGGTATAAAAACTGAAATAACTGTAAACAAGAAATTACGTGTATGATTGAGATCGGCTCCGATAACAGAGCTAGACTGATTAAAAATTCCATATGTTTAGTCCCAGGTAGCCATGCAGTAGTATTCACCCACCGCCCACTCATACACGTACAGCGTTATTATCTCAATGCACGGACTTGGGATTGACCCAACTGCCCATCCATACAACCTACATTTATATTAACCCACCCACACACGAAGTGATATTGTAGGGCACTTATACTGTAGGGTTATTAAAAATAACAGTATAAATAAATATTTAATAATAATTTAGTTTAACAGTTGTTTTAATAATGTACAATAAGACGTTTTTGAATCCACTCTAAAAATACACAATCTTTACACCAGCATAAACAATATAAAGATAAACAGCTGTTATTTTCATCAATTAAAAAAAAAAAAAAAAAAAACTAGGAATGGATAGTTAATGAATCCTTTAGAGCCAGTGAGGTGGGGATAAGGTTATCTTTTACTTTTAAGTTATTTCCCCAACGTCCTTGGCCCATAATATCTAAAACGAATCTTATCTCTTACCTAGCTTAAGGAATGTCATTGTGTCTGACTCACTTACGAAATCAAAAATATTGATTGCTCACAATTCTAGTTGTATATGTCCAATATGACTCATGTTGGATATTTGTAAAGCTGAAAAGATTCGAACCCACGAATAATTTTCGTCTTGTGACTGGTTTGCTTGAGTAACATCGTTCTACATTCATAGGTTAAAAACGTCTTTGATATATTAAAAAATACATCATTAGAGCAGCTTCAAATGTTTAAAATTTGAATACTATTTAAAATAGAGTTTGTGCTAACAAAATCGATGTTCTGGTAGTCTTTGTCTCACTGCCCAGACAAATCATGCAAGATATATACGGTACATAAAGATATGGACACAAAACTAGTTCACTAGTAAATACAACGTGCATTAAAAACGAGTTTATGCTATATGATTTAAAACATAGTAGAAGGTTATTTCGTTCTTGTTTATATACGCGTATTACAAGAATACTTGGGAATATCGCTGTGATTCTCTATTTAATGCGTTGAAGTGTACTTGTTGCAAATTAGTTCACGTGCGTGCATAGGTGCCTCTTTACATCGAACAATATAGCAATTTTAGGGTTTTCAATGTTTGAGGGGGTTTTTCCTCACTCAGTCGATTCGGCTTTACCACAGAAAAGAGGGAAACAGAGGTCGCATTCAATAGTGCGCTAAACGTGTGTGAGTAGAGTGTCGAGCAGTTAGTTCTCCATTTTTTGCCAAGCATTTGGAAGGGCCAGCACCTTGTCAGTCCTATCTTTATTCGCCCCAAATACTAGAAAATAAATGTAATAATTATCAATACGGATTTATTTACATTATTTGTTATCTCGATATAACTGCTACTGAGGCGTTCGCTGCAACTATCAGAAAGCAATATCTGTGTCTTTTTCTCTGTGGCTTTACTAAATGTAAAACCAAAGTGTTTGAACAAGTAGAACCGAAGAACCAACGAATCGATCTTGTGTGGGTTAAACTGGATTGACCCCAGCCAGCAATACGGTTTGGCGGTTGATTAAGTAGAATTGACTCGCTCAG
Organism: Stictocephala bisonia; assembly: GCA_035578905.1. Classification (NCBI taxonomy): domain Eukaryota; kingdom Metazoa; phylum Arthropoda; class Insecta; order Hemiptera; family Membracidae; genus Stictocephala; species Stictocephala bisonia. Next base: position 148,709 of record JAQJVL010001026.1, read on the forward strand.
CTCAAACCGCATCACTCGACTTCTGAAGCAAGTTCCATTTAGTTTGCAGGTAGACCACGTGTGAATATAACAAACTCGTTTAGGTCTATTTATTTTTATAACGCCATACTTTTATTGTTTGTAAGATAGTTTCAACAATTTACAGATCAAGTTCAAACAACAAATTTGCTAAACCAAACAATAAAGTAACGTCTAAAGCACATAAATTAATCTTTCCAAAGCAGTTCATAATTTGTTAACGTTGTTTTGAAATAATCGTTCGTATTGATGACGTTTCTGACTCTGATAGCGCTTTCAGGATGATCTGTTATCTATATTTCTGACGAAAATATATGCAATATGTTTTATTAGAGTTAGCTGTTTTAAATGGTTAAATCCGAGTGCTGAGACATCTTTAACGGCTCGTCCGATATCACGTGTAACTATTTACACTTCAGCAAGCGTAGTGCCAAGGCAAAAGTAAGCGGCATTTAAAACTAAAAACAAAAGGTTCGATATCTCTTAAATATTCATAAAAAACCGGACACCAAACACAAATTTGTATACAGTATATTTTTGCCGAAGAGACGGCAATTTGGAAGTTACGGAAGCCCGGAACTCGAGTTTAACCACAATCTCGATACCTTTAAAATAAATCACGAACATATACTCTTATAGATCTAGAGTTAGAGCCACTTTAAGAAAATGAGAACTACACTACTGCACCAGAGAAAACAATTTTATTTTTAATATGTAATGCCAAACAATTTAAGAACTTTAAAACCAATTTGTTTAGATAAAAATGCAGTTTTTATCATACATTTAGTAGTTTTGAACAAATAAATCAAATCATTATTTACCTGGTGATGGGGATGATGTGTCCATGTCTAAAAATACGTCACCTGAAGATGTCATATCAACTGTAAAACCAATTAACCCTAAATACGTAATGCAGGAAATATCACGGCATTCAAAAAAGCTGAAGAACGAAAGTGCAGCCTTGCCCGACTCCGGTCAAGTTCTGTCTGCACTTTGTTTCCTGAGACATGGGTTTGAGTCACAGATGCCTAGACGGACGTCACTATGACGCAGGTGAGAGGCTGTTGTGGTTTCTTGCTGATTTTTATCGCCGCTGACGCAGTAACGGCACTCTACTTTGGAGTGTCGTAGGTTGATGTCGAAACAATACTTGTGTCAAGTGGCTGCGCTTTAGATTATCGTTAATATTAATGAACGAAGTAGGTAATTATAATATTTAAATCCTTCTTTAATTAGATTCTTTATTTTACTAGCAGATCTATGTTTTATTGTTATTATCTATGTTTATTTTGCTAACAAAACAAGTACATCTAGCTTTGGGATGATGGGAAATTTTCTCCCAACATAGTCAGTGGTTTTAAAACGGCCCTTGAAATACAATCCTTATATCTGAAGCTCTTTTAGTTCATGATCGATTTTAACGTTTGAGGTGTCAAAAAACCCCATTCGTAGTTGTGCAATAAGGCCTACATTGTTAAATCCTTTTACCCAGAAGGCCACGGAAAACACTCAAAGTACGTTTTTTGGCCATAAAAATAACACGGAGATATATTTAAAGGGAACCACCCACCCTGAATGGTACTGCCGTGTGGTAATGAACACTTTTACGCACAAATACGAATAGGGAAAACTTTGTTGACATCTAAACCGTTAAAATTAGATAATAAATAATTTAGCGTTTTTGTTAATTGAAATTGCGTTAGAAAAAAAAGATTCGCGTGTATTATGTATCAGGATATCAAACTGTTAATACACTATTTTAGTTTGCCTGGTCTTAGGTTTTGTGTCGTTTTTCTTAAATTGATATTTTTGTGCAACTAGTGCGCAATGGTCAATGAATACAAATTTCATTGTAATGGTGCACTAGAGAAATACTTACTCAAGTGCAGCAAGGCCGCTTTGGGCACTAGTTGCACATAATATTTTTCTTACCGTTGAAATACAGTAGACTATATGAAAAGTATCACTGTAAAAATAAATGTTATCACCATCCAATTTGATAAATAATCAGTCTTATTAAAAACTTGTTTTAAGAAATAAGTTCAAAACGTTTGACAACAACAAACACTAAATCAGCTGTTCTGTTTAAACACGGCGCTGCCAACTTAATTATTTCAAGCGTACACGCCGTTAATTGGCTATGGCTAATAGGTGTATTATTTATGTTATTAAGTTAAAAACTTGGTGTGCGATAAAGTAAAACGAGTGCTGTAAAGTGTTTAAAGGTAGGAATCACCTACTACGTGACTTGTTTTGAGTGCAGGGAAAGTGTTTAAAGGTAGGAATCACCTACTACATGACTTGTTTTGAGTTCAGGGAAAGTGTTTAAAGGTAGGAATCACCTACTACGTGACTTGTTTTGAGTTCAGGGAAAGTGTTTAAAGGTAGAAATCACCTACTACGCAATTTGTTCTGAGTGCAGGGAAAGTGTTTAAAGGCAGGAATCACCTACTTCGCGACTTGTTTTGAGTGCAGGGAAAGTGTTTTAAAGGTAGAAATCACCTACTTCGCGACTTGTTTTGAGTGCAGGGAAAGTGTTTAAAGGTAGAAATCACCTACTTCGCGACTTGTTTTGAGTGCAGGGAAAGTGTTTAAAGGTAGAAACCACCTACTTCACGACTTGTTTTGAGTGCAGGGAAAGTGTTTAAAGGTAGAAATCACCTACTTCACGACTTGTTTTGAGTGCAGGGAAAGTGTTTAAAGGTAGAAATCACCTACTTCGCGACTTGTTTTGAGTGCAGGGAAAGTGTTTAAAGGTAGAAATCACCTACTATGCGACTTGTTTTGAGTGAAGGGAAAGTGTTTAAAGGTAGAAACCACCTACTTCACGACTTGTTTTGAGTGAAGGGAAAGTGTTTAAAGGTAGAAATCACCTACTTCACGACTTGTTTTGAGTGCAGGGAAAGTGTTTAAAGGTAGAAATCACCTACTTCGCGACTTGTTTTTATTGCAGGGAGAGTGTTTAAAGGCAGGAATCACCTTCTTCGCGACTTGTTTTGAGTGCAGGGAAAGTGTTTAAAGGCAGGAATCACCTACTTCGCGACTTGTTTTGAGTGCAGGGAAAGTGTTTAAATGCAGGAATCACCTACTTCGCGACTTGTTTTGAGTGCAGGGAAAGTGTTTGAAGGCAGGAATCATCTACTTCGCGACTTGTTTTGATTGGAGGGAAAGTGTTTGAAGGCAGGAATCACCTACTTCGCGACTTGTTTTGAGTGCAGGGAAAGTGTTTAAAGGTAGAAATCACCTACTATGCGACTTGTTTTGAGTGCAGGGAAAGTGTTTAAATGCAGGAATCCCCTACTTCGCGACTTGTTTTGAGTGCAGGGAAAGTGTTTGAAGGCAGGAATCACCTACTTCGCGACTTGTTTTGAATGCAGGGAAAGTGTTTAAAGGTAGGAATCACCTACTATGTGACTTGTTTAGAGGGCAGGGAAAGTGTTGAAAGGCAGGAATCACCTACTTCGCGACTTGTTTTGAGTGCATGGAAAGCCACTACATTAGGCAAATGTAGGAACATAACTACAGTTGCTAATAATTGTAAAACAACCGCGTGAGTTAGATAGGAATGTTGAGGGAATTGAGAAGGTTCGAAATAGTCCTCTGTCCCTAGCATGTACAGTTGCACCGGCAGTCAAATCTGTTTCTTCACGTAAAACGCTTAGCCTCCCCTAGATACGACACTTTCATCTTGGCATATTCTGTTGTAGTGACAGACAAATTCAACAAAAGTTTCACTTCTATGAAACAATGAAATATATTGGTGTACATGATGAGTGCCGATGACAAAGTAGAATTCGTTGAGACTTCTACAAGAAGTCTAAAAGAAAGTTTTTTTTTATAAGGATTACCAAACGTAGCCGAATTTAATTCATATAAGAGAGGTTTACTGCAAATTTTCGTTTTGCCTGTAAACACGTCCATATCTTGGGCCTACAAGTTACACTAACACTGCTTTAGTTTAACATAATAATCTTAATTACGATAGTTATCACTTTAACTGACTCTCCTATTCGACAACGTTTAATACTTTAACACATTTATTTAGAAAACAGTTGAAAAATAAAAAAATAATGATAATATTGAAGAGACAGGAAGAGATAATTTCAAAATCAATATAAAATGTAGTTTCAAATAACGGTTTTTAACAACAGTATATTTCAGCATCATAGTCTAAACCAATAAATTTTGACACAATATGAAAATGAATACAAGGTTTTTGAAAAAAAAATGAGTTCAACCTTTGCCCGAAATCTCATACTAATATTAATCTTATACTGACGCAAAGGAAAATAGTAAGTTTGTTTAGTATAAGAAGCTATTGAAAAATTGTATTAAGACGTCCAGGACCAATTTCTACTATACAACATTATTCTATTTTCCTTAATAATTTATAACATCATATTTGCTATTACATTAATGTTTTAACAACTAAATAATTTGTCACAAGCAATAATAAACAAAGAAATAAATAATCGGCTACATCACGCCGAACTAACTGACCTTGGCCCGGTGCAACTGTACAACCCCCGACCGACTATTCCTTAGAAAATATAACACCTTTTTTAGAAATTTTTTTGAGAACTGTTCCATTTCAGCAGACTGATGTGAAGAAAATATCTTTATATAATATAATATGTGAGGCCATTTTTTTGTCAACGCAACTCCTCTCTTATTTCTTGACCAATTTAAACGGTTGAGGTGTCAAAAAAATTTGTCTTTGTTCGTAGTTGTGCAATAAAGTATTAATTCTCCAATATTTTCACCCTGAAGGGCACGGGAAGCCATCAAAGTACGTTTTTTGGCCATAAGAATAACATGGGGAGGGAGCGTGATTTAAATGAATAGAACAGAACAGATGTTTAAATGTAAATATTGATTTCTAAAAAAAAAAATTAACAGCTGTTGGAATTTAAACAGTGGTGTTTGTTATAGGGAGAACGTTAGATATTTCGTAATGATAAACCAGGGAAGGATGCAATGAACACGTTTGAAATAGGCTCTGTAATATCATTGGGTGTTTGTACTTATAACAACGTTAGTAATGTGAGTGATATCTTGAGAATAAATGTAATATTGTAATTTTACGTTATACAGTTAACCTACTATTATTTCTAGTAAAAATGACCGCGTTGGCACTCGAAGCGCGAAGGGGTGTCCCCTAGTTATATATTATTTTTTATACCCTCAATAGTTTTCTTACTCTGTTGTCGTTGTGGGTGTATTTGTCTGAACCGGCCCGTCGTTGGGTAGGTCGCGCAGACAGGTGGAGGCAGGTAGTGCCTATCTGCCCTGAGATAGGGAGGGATGTTTGCACCCTGCCACTGATAACATCAAACAAGCTGCTCTTTGATTCTCATCTACTTTCCTTCCTGCCACACGCCTACTAGTAGTGTCAACGTCCAGTCGTGGACAACTACTCATTTAGGAAATCTGACATTTTGATTCCATTTATGTAAAAGCAAATCCTCTCAGTTGGAAATTAATTTTTGATTAGACGGCAGTGGTAATTGTACCAAGCACCACTAGATGGTGTTGGATGGTATATAAGGTTAGTTTTAAAGATTTCCTTGACTATAATTTCCTAATAATAACTAAAATTATTAAACTTGACAGGTTTTTATTTTTTACTAAAGTAGCATATCATGAATAATTGTTTTTTGAAACAGTTTTATATCATAGAGATTTATTAAACTGTAACGACCAATAAATCTATAGTTTTTGTTGCATGAATCGTATTAATTTTATGATTATGAAATTATTTAGATCCACAACTATCCTAAAGGGATAAGTATTTTTTCATGTATGAGGATTCTCTTAAGTGTTATTACATAAATTTATTTTGCAGCCTACCACTATCTTACACTAAAGAAAATAAATATATACTATCCATCTAAAATCTGTTCAAATGTATAGATAAAAAAATATTGTTTTTAAATGTTGACAGATAACCTTCCTCCTAATCATTTACAGGTTTTTAAGAATAAACTTAGATTCAACATTAAGGTAAGATATTTGGTAGTGTTTAAAAAAATATTAAAAAAAAATCTTTCTGAGCAGACTATATCAATGATTTCTTTACAATATAAACAAAATTGTAGATTCTTTAAACTTATTTTAGTCAAAAATGTTTTAAGTAAATCTAAGTCTAAATGTTAATTTGTGCTGTAAATGCTATAATAAATTACTATTTTTTTCATTATTTAACCATACCACAAAGGTGAACTTTAAATATAAGTTCTCAGACACCGATATGTACAAACCACCACAATACCTTCAGTGGCATTAGTAATCTACATAAATTATTAATTACATTTTTAGTACATTTTAATATTTTATAAGGTGATACTTCTAGTTAGTGTCAGTACAAAAATTTTGTGTACACAAGTTTGAAGTTTATTTACTAGAAACTAAGATATGTATTAACATTTTTAATCACATCATTGTTATCCTTGTTTAATTGTACGTGATGACATTTTAATTTAATTGTGAGTTTAAATAATTCATAAATAATTATAAATAAATTTAAATAAATCATAGTTTGAAGGAAAATGTATCAAAGTTTTAAGTAGTCTTAAAGTATCGTATTTATATTTTAATACGTTATTGAAAGGAACGTTTTGTTGGTATGAGGTTTATCGGTTTCAAAATGATTATTTTTCAAGAAAAATGTTTTTCGCAATTTCCTAACACATTCTTGGCTTCTAGGGGTCGTGAAATGAATAACTTGGTCACGCTGAACGCCTTACAAAATGGTGTTACAGCACATTATATGAGTAATTAAATACTGCCATGTTAAAATGATTTGAATAAATTTGAAATCAATTTGAGTTCGTCAATTTAAATTGATTTAAATCAATTTTTAAATTACTAAATTTACTTAAGTATATACAAATAAAGTATTGTAACTATACAGGTCATAAATATTACAGCGGTAATAATTAATTAATCAATTCTACGATCTCTAAGAGTCTAGAAAACTTTATTTCAAGAAATTGATGATACGATTTTTTCTTAAAAAGTTAAAATGCTAAAGTTTATAGGACTTATAGAAAACATTCTTGTCAACCACATATTAAAATACAAATGTGATACATTAACAGGTTTATAAGTAATAAAAGTGTAAAGTTGACGTACAATAAAAACTAGTTAAAATTCCGGAACAATTTTTTTTGTTCCAACTAGAATAAACTTATAATAAGTTTACATTTTTTATATACATCTTACTTTCTTAGTAAACAGCCTTCAAACATAATTCCTGCGCCGACAGCAGTAACGATCACTGTGGCGTCATGTAGCTGAAAAGTGCCTGAGTCAAGTAGCCTGGGTGCCTGAACTGAGCGAAGAACTCCAGGGAGCCCCCAGAGACGTGCCTTAACTGAGCGAACCGGCGGCCCTCTTTGACTATGAACATTCACATAGCATATTCCACTTTTAAACATAACAGAATCTTACACAAATATACAAAATAAAATTCCCCAAAAAAATTTTGGTTAGGTTAGGTTAGCTTAGGTTAGGTAACGGGGTAGCGCGTGCCGGAGCCAGGTGGTTGACCGCCTCTGGTATGCGGGTGGGATATGATGCTACATAAACAAGAACATTCCTTGTCCCGACAACTCGCATATACCTGGACTGGACTTCGCTCAGTTAAGGCACGTTTTTGGGGGCCCTTCGAGGGCTTTCGCCCAATTAAGGTAATCTTCGCTCAGTTAATGGGCGACCGTAGCTGACATACTAAGCAAGGTTTTACTATGGGACATGGATACCGGCATATTGATCACATGGAGTTGAATCCGAACTCGAGTGTTGTTGTCTCTTACAGTCAACTAATACATGAATATAGCGTTGGTGGGTCCTCTCCGAACCATGTCAATAGAGTAAATGGCCTGGTAGTGGTGATTGTTCCTGGGAGTGGTGATTGTTCCTGGGAGTGGTGATTGTTCCTGGGAGTGGTGATTGTTCCTGGGAGCGGTGATTGTTCCTGGGAGTGGTGATTGTTCCTGGGAGTGGTGATTGTTCCTGACCTAGGTGCAGCTTCTTTTGGTTTTATTATTAGAGCCTCTCGGAATATTATTTCTGTATATTCAATAGTATACATTTTCAGACATCTAATAAGTCTCCACCTTAAATATGCTTCAGTAATTTTGTCTCCGTACTAAACAACAATTAATTGAGAGCTGCTTTAAAGCGTGATTCCAACATGAGGCCCGCAGCAAGGTCTCAGGTCTACCTATAGACCGTAATTCTAAACATGAGGTCCGCAGCAAGGTCTCAGGTCCACCTACAGAGCGTGATTCCAACATGAGGTCCACAGCAAGGTCTCAGGTTCACCTATAGAGCGTGATTCCAAACATGAGGTCCACAGCAAGGTCTCAGGTCCACCTATAGAGCGTGATTCCAAACATGAGGTCCACAGCAAGGTGTCAGGTCCACCTATAGAGCGTGATTCCAACAAGAGGTCCGCAGCAAGGTCTCAGATCCACCTATAGAGCGTGATTCCTAACATGAGGTCCACAGCAATGTCTCGGTCCACCTATAGAGCGTGATTCCAACAAGAGGTCCGCAGCAAGGTCTCAGATCCACCTATAGAACGTGATTCCAAACATGAGGTCCACAGCAATGTCTCAGGTCCACCTATAGAGCGTGATTCCAACATGAGGTCCGCAATAAGGTCTCAGGTCTATCTATAGGGCGTGATTCCAAACATGAGGTCCACAGCAATGTCTCAGGTCCACATATAGAGCGTGATTCCAACATGAGGTCCGCAATAAGGTCTCAGGTCTATCTATAGGGCGTGATTCCAACATGAAGTCCGCAGCAAGGTCTTAGGTCTACCTATAGAGCGTGATTCCAACATGAAGTCCGCAGCAAGGTCTCAGGTCCACCTATAGAGCGTGATTCCAACATGAGGTCCGCAATAAGGTATCAGGTCTACCTATAGAGCGTGATTCCAACATGAGGTCCGCAGCAAGCTCTCAAGTCCACCTATAGAGTGTGATTCCAACATGAGGCCCGCAGCAAGCTCTCAAGTCCACCTATAGAGCGTGATTCCAACATGAGGTCCGCAGCAAGCTCTCAGGTCTGCCTATAGAGCGTGATTCCAACATGAGGTCCGCAGCAAGCTCTCAGGTCTGCCTATAGAGCGTGATTCCAACATGAGGTCCGCAATAAGGTATCAGGTCTACCTATAGAGCGTGATTCCAACATGAGGTCCGCAGCAAGCTCTCAAGTCCACCTATAGAGTGTGATTCCAACATGAGGCCCGCAGCAAGCTCTCAAGTCCACCTATAGAGCGTGATTCCAACATGAGGCCCGCAGCAAGGTCTCAGGTCTGCCTATAGAGCGTGATTCCAACATGAGGTCCGCAGCAAGCTCTCAAGTCCACCTATAGAGCGTGATTCAAACATGAGGCCCGCAGCAAGGTCTCAGGTCTACCTATAGAGCGTGATTCCAACATGAGGTCCGCAACAAGCTCACTGAAAGACTGAACCTAACATTTCATACAGTTTTTTGTGGTGTACTATTTACTCATTGCCTACTGCTTTCTGTTTGAAATTTATTAAAATGTCAATACAAGTTTAAAATATAAAATGTTCATTGTTTTTTAAGTTTAATTTAGCAACATATCTTGTGGTCCACAGATATTTGTGTAAAGTGACTAGTTGTATTTGGGGGCATCAGGTTAGGAACCATTGATGTAGAGGATACAGCGTGGACATTGAGATTTGCTAGGGGTGATTCTTGGGTATAATTACATGGATGTACCTGATGTTGGGCTGTCGTTGTTACAAGCCAGAAGAAGTATCTGAATATAACGTTCCTCTTCAAAGTGATAAACGGTAGCATCGACTGACATGGCCGTCTCAACCTGGCGGACGTACCGAGAATGTCTTTACGTAAACAAACCGATGTGTGTTTGGACCTGAGTAATTGTTGTTACGAACTATAAGGTCATTGTGTATTCGTACTAAACCCAAAAATAAAATTGTGGGTCATGACTCAAAGATCCAGAGATATGTGTATTGTTTTCGTCTAAGGGGTCGTTGTGTTAACAATCTATGTCTAGCCACTCTTTCAATATTATTTTCCCCAAAGGGCCATTGAGTCAACGAATGTGTAATCTAGCTCCCCGTCCTTCGGATACCAAGCTACACTAAACCCCAAAGAGCCGTAAGGAAGACTGACTGTTCAACAAATTTAATGGGTACGACAGCACCATGCCTTGGATTCTGAGATCCGGTTATAGTCTCTGATAAACTCCACTTGCTGAGTTCTTCTTCTGCTTCTTCAGAAGACATAATTGGCACTCCTTGTTTCTAGTCCTTTGTAATGCTATTACAGGAATTTTATCGTATCAAATTGCACGGGTTTTCATGCCATGACTATTTTGTACTGAACGTGTGTTTTTATTATTATTATTTTTTAACACTGTTGAATTTAGATGAGCGAACTTGCCTAACGTTAATGATAATTACTGTCAGTCTATTTGTAGTTACAGTCTGTATACGGTAGGGTGGCGCACGGACCCGCCAGCTACCTGTGTCTGTCCTTTCCTCCCCCCGGCGCTCGCGGCTGTTTCCATAATGAATCACCAACTAGCCACTCTAATAGAATTATTAACTTTTTTACTTTCTCATAATATCTCAATTTTAATAGAATATTTGTAAAGTACTAACAAAACTAAGAAAAGTGATATAAAACACGATGTGCTTTGATTATAAATAACGAAATGGTCGAAAGTTATCTTTTAGCCGGAAAACTGTATGATTTGTTAAATGTTTTATATTTCTCATAATTCCCTAATCTTGATACAATATTATTTTAAGAGTTCTTTAAAAAAGGTAGAATAATTTAAAACTATGTTATCGCATACTATTTAATCAGCCAAAATATCATTAAATAGGCAACACTACATACTTTACAGTTTATTTGATTAATAAATCAACATTATTTTATATTACTCCCAGTAATCTTCTTCAAGCCAAAGTATTTAGTGTCCAGAAGTTGAGCATTTTCCATTTATCTTCCATGTTGTTTCCGTGTGACACTGAAATAAAACAAAATCGCGCTAAAACCAATATACAATATTTTAAGATTGCAGTTAATTTTTTACCATTCGTTATATTTTATTACTAGTTCTAATGACATTAAAATGTTTTAAAGCATACATTGAAATGTTACAGTACCCGCTATTCATCAATCATCGCAACCTTATTGCCATGACTAATAAAGAAGTAGTAATATCTTATTATACTCTACTTATATTAAAAAAAAACGTTTAAAGTCTCTGTAAATTTGAAGATAATTATTTTGTTTTACTGTATACTATTATCATATTTTTATACCCTTTTTGTAATCATATATATTACGTCCAATAAAATTTTCTAGGTAAATAGATTTTATTTTTTATTTTACCTGATTACTCTAGAGGTGACACTCCCAGATCGTCATCGTCATCGCTGGTATCCCAGTCACTGTCATCCGATTCACCAGGGGCCAGATTAATGACTAGTTCTTGGACACTGACGTCATCAAGTCCTTCGTTTGTCCAGTCTGCCTCGACTTCTTTCTTGACGTGTTCAACGCATTTGCGCCAATCTTCTGAGGTATCATGATAACGTTGTATGAGAAATGTAAAACATTTAACAAATCATACAGTATTCCGGCTAAAAATAACTTTCGACCATTACTTATAATCAAAGCACATCGTGTTTTATATCACTTTTCTTAGTTTTGTTAGTACTTTACAAATGTTCTATTAAAATTGATATATTATGAGAAAGTAAAAAAGTTAATAATTCTATTAGAGGGGCTAGTTGGTGACTCATTAAGGAAACAGCCGCGAGCGCCGGGGGGAGGAAAGGACCGACACAGGTAGCTGGCGGGTCCGTGCGCCACCCTACCGTATACAGACTGTATATTTGTTGCTTACTTAGTTTGTACCAACATATTTCCATTAATTCTAACGTTTTCTTCTAGTAAAAATCTATAGCCTTATAAATCACATTTATTGTTCTTTTTTTATCTTTAGTGTAATATATTATGACAATTTGCTGAAAACCTAATTTCGTTATAGTTTGAAACGATGTTTTTTTTTAAGTGGTGTTTTTGTCTAGTAAAGTTTTTAAGTTTTCCAATCAATTGATTAAGGTAATATTACTGTTGATATTTGTGTTACTAATTGCATTAATTTCAAATCTTAATCACCTTGGAGCATGTTATGTACAGTATGTACTTATTGTTATGTTGTTGTTTATCTTGAATTTATACTTTTGTAAAAGTGGCACTGTCCGTCTGTTGGAAATAAAAAAATAATAAAATAGGAGAATATTTAATTAGGTTAGTAAGAAATTCAGTTGAGAAACTGCATTTTGATTCTATACGCTACACTGACACCGTAAGACGACCACCTTAGGCAATCCTATGACGTCAAAGAAAGCTAGCCAAGTACTTCTCTGTGTATTTGCATGAACGGGTGAGGAATACGAACTTGCTGTATTATATACAATTGGCATATCTTGGCAAACGTACGACCAAGAATGCAACGCCAAATACAATACGAACATTAATAATTGCACTAACCTAAAAGTTGGCTACTTAATTACGGGTGGTCGTCCCACTTCACAACAAAAGCAAAACATATGGGTCTCTATTTCAAGAACGGTTTATAATAATGACCATATCTCAATAACTGACATGAAATTTGATAGGCGGAGAACTGTTCTAGTGGACCAAAAGCTGATTTTTGTAAAAAATGAGTATTTTTTGAGTATTTTACAGTTAAAAACTGTTCTATAATATTTTTAACTAAAAAAAAACTCAAGATATCAACTTATGGAGCCCTAGATTTAGACCTTTAATAATTATACAAAGTTCAGTATAACTAATTATAATAATAAACACGATCCATATAGTTGAAGTAGAACGGCGTGTTTTTGTACGCTGACGGTAGGATTGTGTCCTACTAAAGGACTATAGACTTCCCAGCGGTGTCTTGGCAATTTGGGAACACTCCAGTTATAAGATCAATAGTTTCATGTTGGGCTACATTACTGTACATAAAAAGAGCACATTCCTGTTTGTTACTACTCTACGGGCCGAACTTGACTATGTGAAGAACAGTCAACGCTGTTTTGGTAAATTGGCATTTATAATCGCTCAAACTTGTTCCATGCTTTCCAAATGTCGGCACTGGTGGCGCAGTGCTGTAACCCAGCTACATGGGGACAAAGTGTTTGGGAGATTGTAGGCGATAGGTTGGATGCTCGGTCCTCTTAATACCGACATGGCATCCCCTTGATGGTTGCTATCGGCATGGACACTACTAGAGAAGTCTGGGGTGTCCATGTTGGGTGGTAATCATTGTGCGGATGTTGTGTGGGGGAGATAACTGAGAATCAGGCTTGTAAATTAGCTGAAAATCAGACCAGCACTACGTGGTTCGGATTCACGTAAAGCTGTACGGTAGGTCCCTTAGTTGCCATGGCTGTTGGGCTATTAATAAATTGCCCTTTATGAGGAACAGTTGAACTCAGTTAGTAACCAGACTACACTCATCCACACTAATCCTACACTCATATAACCATTCATATTCGCCTTAAAATACTAACAACGTTGTGTCGGCGTCTCATATGTAAGAATGTAAGAAAATTAGCTCTTCTTTCACTAGACCAGGTTGTTCAAATTCTTTTTTCTGAAATCTTCTGACAAACGTTCCGGTAAAAAATATGTTACTTAAATGTGTACCTGTTTCTTTTAGACTTTCTTTTATTGCACCAATATATTTATTCTTATCTGTTTTAACCCTACTTCAATTTTCATAAAAATTCTATAGTCTACTTTGTTAACTTTGTAAGTGTTTTCTCTCGATATGTCTATCGAATTTTAGTATTCATTTTATTATATCAGAATGTATTCTTCCGTTTCCTTCTTACTTTTAAGTTTGTAAGTTAGATATGATAAACAGGTTAAGTAAATTCATTTGGCAAACACGTTGTGACAAACAGTATAATGAGTCCTGCATGTGATTCGTGGTTCGAATACTTGAAAATAACTTGGTTGCAATAAATATAAGTACTATGTTTATGAACTCATATGATACATTGAAGTTCCCAAATATACTATAATTTAAAATTTGTGTTTAAACATCGACAATTCATGAATGAAAATGCAAAGAATAATTAATTATTCTAACACGTGGCAACAACTACACGTGGAAGCAGATTATTGACACAAATAGAATCTCTCTTTAGCAACTTGAGACTAAAATTTCTTGTAACTTTAATAGTAGAACTGTGTCGCGGATTACACCAGTTATCACGCCCTCTCTCGGAAAGGTGGGGTGCGACCAACCACTTCCGGTTGATCGGCCAATCTAGAAGTCCCCAGACATTCATATAGTTACTGGACATTATTAGAACTGTCCATGATGGGGTCGAGATATTATACTCTACTTATCTACAAAATTCTGGATTGGAGAAGCACCTAATAACAATACGCCCTTTTGCCAACTAATTGGTCAGTGGGAGTGTGAGTCTTCAGTCTTCAGCCTGGAGTGGAACTAACAATAAAGTGACATGTGCTTAACAGTGATAGTTCACAAACAGTAACAGATTCTGGACGAAAAAAACTCATGTGTTAAGTGACATTAATTAATGTGAATAAAAGTTCTTTATTCTCAAGTGCTAAAATAGTGTCTAGTAATCTATATTTGAAAATATCTTGTCTGGTGTAATTCAGCTAGTTACTGAATGTAAATAAAAATAACAGTTATAGCCACATAGTGGACTTGTCTCATTATTTAGGACACTGTTGGACTAACAATTGCCTTAAACTAGGTTTGAGATATAAGTCGACTTATTGGAAGATTATTATATAGTATGAATTACCAGGGAAGCCTATCTATGACTGATATTTATTTCATTAGTTTTCCAGTGTCTGTAGGCTCTAATGAGATCGAGGTGGAGGATACCCAGAAGCGGAGTCTCATTAATTACCACTCTTCAATTGGAGACTATGCACCTGACTGCTTAAAAGATACTGGAGAGATTCGTATTGGATTTATTCGCATAAGAGAAATGTTGAATGCAGAATAGCATTTTTGGATTTCTTGGAAAACTACTTAATAACGTAAAAGTTACTAGAAAATCCACTTTTAAATATTAAGAAAATAATGACATATGATGAAATAAAAATATTCAGTTTTAGTTCATTATTTACAACTTTTTATGAAAATACAAATAAAAAATAAAAATTGTATAGGGACATTAATGCTCCTAAAAAAATGTAAACTATCCAACAAACCATTATCGTTGTACCATATTCAACACATCCAATATGGTAACCACATCTGCAAATTCTTAACTGCGTGCTCTTAAAATTGAGGTTCCCAAAGCCATGTTATTGGTGGATCTGGGCATTTCTTCACTACATTTAAAAAAGTATTAATTTTTGCAGTCATCAGCTATGCGAGTTCATAAACACTACGTAAATGAGCGTGTCCCGACTGAGGTATCCAGGTGAGCCCAAGGACATTGCGCTGCTGAGGTACATGAAATTGATTATTTTTGTTTCTTTTATTGTTTAGTACTTATTTTTTTCAAAAGTAATTCATCACTAATAATTCACAGAACTTTATAAAAACAATTACTGTATTTAGGTGTTTTGTAATAGATTATTGTCGTTTTGTACCTAAATAAGTTTCGTTAAAAGTAAGAAATAAATTGAATTTGTAATAACTGTATTTTGCTGCAAACAATAAAATATTTAGCAATGTAGTATTTCCATAGCTATACAAGTCTATACGGATAATGTGTTATTAGTGTTATTGGGATATTAATTATGGAATTAGACAGCTGATTCTTAACTTCTTTGTTTATTAAAAAAAATAAACTTCAACTAATAAAAATTATTTAATTTCTATAACAACATTTGTTTATAAAATTATATTTATAATCTTATAAAGAATTACCAAACTAAAAGACTAAAAACTAAACTAAAAGTTAAAAAGCTAAAGTGTCTTTTTGTTTTAAGCTCTTATGAATAAGGTTACATGCTTATTTCTTTATTGTTATAGGTACATTAAATATATAACTAACAAATATCGTTAGTGTCATTTATCTTTAAATATATTGGTAACAAATATCTTCTTGATCGTTGCAGTGTTTTCTTTTATATCTATTACTATTATTTATACATTTTTATTTTCTCCAATATGCGTTAGCATAGAGAAATTATATTGTAATCGAAAAAAAATTGTTTTACAAGTTGGTCTTAAAATCTATTTTACAGTTCCCTGAGCCCAAAAAAGTGGTTTTTTGAAAAACATGTTGCATGTCTGTCCGTATGTGCGTCTGTCTGTGTATGTATGCACTTCGCTCGAGACCAAATAGATGGATCAATTTTTATGAAATTTGGTATGAAAGTGTATTTAGCCAATATTTCCAGACTGTTTTTCACTTTTTTGAAACTTTATTTTTTTATATTTGTTATGGGAAAAACATACAAAAATTAAATTTTCTCAAAAACGGCTCTAAAGATTTTGATTAAATTTTCAGGAAAGATGTGAATTACAATCCATATTATTTTAGTAAAAACTGCATGTCTCTAGCTTGACTATTTTTTGTTATATGGCAAAAAACACATTTGGGAATAAAACTGGTAATTTTTAAAGTTTTGATTTTTTTTAGTGTTTAATATGGGAGAAAGTTTGCGCCAATTAATTCTTTGGAGCCATTTATTAAATTTACTCACAAACATGCTTCTTATAGGCAACATTTTAATTTGACGAAAAATTAGGAAAGTTGTTTTTTACTGATTAATCTCATTAATCGTTTTTGTAAAATGTAAAAGTCAATTTACGTAAATTAAGTCAAACTTATCAATTAATTAGATGCCTTTTGATAGTTAGAGCTTTTGATAATTCGTTTTGATAGTTTAAATTTTGCATTATCTAAGAAAAGTTGAAAATTTGAGCAATTTACTATCTAAAGCTAATAATATCATATTTATATCCAATAATATTTCATTTATATTGCAATCGAAACCTTGTATCACACAACAGGGCTTCGCTAACCGACCGACCACACACATAACTAACTTACGATTGATCTATTTGTTGTAAGATAAGTCATATTTTATTTATTTATTTATTCATTTATTATAATTATATGGGATTATATATTATATATATATATATATACATACAATTTATTATATTTTCAGTTGTATTGCAAATCCAGTTTATAGAACGTAGCAGTTAAATCTATGTGTTTGACTACTATTAGTTTAGTTTACTCAGTAATGAATGGTAGCAATGAAGCACAACTGTCACTGAATCAATAGCCGTTACTAAGCTTTGCTCATTGTTTACATAGTAATCTAGAGACCGTCAAGCTCAGACGATCTTTTAATGTACATCATAATGACTAATGTTAATGTTAGGCCTGCGAGAGAGTGAACGTGTATCATCAGTCTCTGCAGACTGCCGACCACGGTCACCTCGCGCTCAAGAAGTAGAAGTGTAACTGTTTGAAAGTTCAAGTCTGTTTAAGCTGATTGCTATAAATACTAAAAGTAGAGTTCTAAATTTCTAAATTTCAAATCTCAATTTAATAGTTTATTCGAGTTTCACGTAGTGAATATTTTAGTGAGATTAATTAATTAATTAAACATTATACTGTTTAGTATTTTATTCTGTTTTGCATTAATAAAAGTGTGTTACAAACATTCTTCAGTGTTCTTCTTGAGTTCAACTCTTAAAGCACACCTCAACATCCACATGGTCAACCGCTCCCGCGACATATTTTATTTTAACAAGTGATATAAAACACAGCACATTTATGGTGGTTTTAGTTGTAAATTCGTATAATATTTTTTTATTCAGTTTTTGATAAACCAAATTGGAAGAATGTAAAATATATTTAAAAATATAAATAAAAAATAAATAAACGATAGTTAAAATAAATGTTCTATTAAAGTTGATTAGAACATTTATCAATTCACGTAATTGATGGAAATGAAATAAATTTTCAGTTTGTGTCTTAGTACTTGTACTTGTTCACATCTACTACTTAGTAGTAGTAGATGTGAACAGTAGTACTTTTTTCACATCGTAAATTATTTCAAACCAACGTAGTCTATAAATATACTCTAGGCGTTAAACGGTATTCTTTTTGTTAATGTAATTGACGCTATAACATTATCAACATATATGAAATTTGTGAAGAATATATGAAATTGAGTTTTCTTTCAAATATTGGCTGGTAATAAAAGAGGGCGGGCTATGTAGTGCGCATGCGCGCCAACCCCTCTGTGTCCAGGCAGGTCGAGCGCGCCTCCGCCGCCAGTAGTCTGTTGGAGTGTACGCGTGCAGTAAGTGTAAAGTCAGCTGTTAGTGAAGTGCCTACTGGATATCCGCTGATATCGACAAACAGGTAAGATCACAAATGTTTTTTTTATTTTGGGACATCATTTTAACGTCAATTTTCCGTCCAACTAGTTCAGTTTTTCATTGGAATTATTACAATATAATAATGTGTTTAATTCGCATTGTCATGAAAATATCCTCAAGTGAATCATACCGAGTTAAAAGAAGAGAAGAGTTTTTCATATAGCATTTTAGTCTATTTTAGCGAGAAGAACGTTCTATCTAAAATATCCAAAAATATACAAAAAACTAGTTTTATCACTTAGGATATACAATATCCATCTAGTTTTTGAAATAGAATACAAAATTCGAGTTTAACAAGCACTGGTGAAATTATCTCTCTCTTATTGTCTGCTACTAATTAAAGAATTTACGGTTATCCAAACAAATAAAACCCTTAAATTCGTGAAAAAAAATCAAAATCAATTTAACCGTAAGCTAATTTATTTTAGGATTAAAAGTATAATTATTAATTTTGAATTTTTTAGCAAAATTGACATAAAAAGTTAGAAAACGATCTGAAAAAATTAAAAATTTAACTTAATATTGAAAATGTTTTACGGTTCAGTATTTGGATTTGTCTATCTTGTAAAAATTGTTATTATAAATATTATTTCACCAGTTGAAGTTAGGGCTTTGACACACCTCTTCGTCTAACCTGGAATATCTTTTTAAACTATAATACAATATAATATGCATTAAATTTGAAATTATTCCCAATTTTAAATTATATTCAATCTCCATTTCATTTCCCTTCCAAAAGTAATGAATGATATTAGTTGAAAATGGATGTAAAAAAGTTGAACAAAAATAGTATCAGTTGCAGGCGTGGTGTCGCCATTGTAATAACATTAACACTTCCGAGTAAGGCACGATGAGTCTTTCCAATTAGAATATTTCACGTGAAGTGTTTTTTTTTCTGTTGGCATGGCGCACGATTCACGCTCAGCCCTCATTCCGACTATTAATAACATAGACAGCTTCCCGCACACGCGCACCCCTCGCACGCGCGCACGCTACCTTTACACGACTTCCATGTTTATATTTTTTCGCAAACTATTTTCTTACATCATTACATAAAAGTTAGGACTACTTGGTAAAGTTACAAATATTTGAAAATTGTGAAAATGAATTCCGCCTCTTTTTTTTAAGGTTTATTTATTGGTTTTGGATTGTTCATAGTTTTTAGTTCGTTGAAAATTTACATAGCTCCCGGTAAAAAACATACAAAAACAACACTAGTTCTTAAAAAAAAAATCACTTCCTAAGTTTTTATTTTACCTCCACCACTTCTTCCATTGTTCACTTACCGGATTCTTACTTCACTATAGGTAAACAAAGTTCCATGTAATGACGGTAGTGTTAAAAGATGTGTTGTATCCCCTTCTCTCTCTCCTTCCCCTTCTTTTCTATTTCTTCCATTTTTAAAACAATGATATGTTAACAATTGTTTAGTAAAATGATCACATGTATAAATTTATTTTTATATTACAAAGTAAGAAAAACGTATAGCGATTGACAGCACTGTGTTTAACAATTCAGTTTCGACATGTGTACTGATTTTTCCCGTGTCCACAGGTTAATTTATTACCTTACCCTACATTTCAATTAAAACTATCTCAGATTAAACAAAACCAAAACCGTTTCAAACTATCTTAACAACCACATACAAATTGAGATTCGTCATAAAACTTACATCGTTATTGAAATTCGAAATGATATCCGCTTCGAGTTAAAAAAATAATTCGTAATCCTCGACTCCACTCCCCGGTGGACTCGGTACAAT
The DNA here is from genome assembly GCA_035578905.1 of Stictocephala bisonia. Lineage (NCBI taxonomy): Eukaryota > Metazoa > Arthropoda > Insecta > Hemiptera > Membracidae > Stictocephala > Stictocephala bisonia. The sequence continues at coordinate 168,937 of JAQJVL010001026.1, forward strand.
ATAGGCTTATTCTATTAGACAAGTTGATTTTGTTTATTTTTAAATTATTTTTTTGTGAGTTGTGTATTGATAACTTTTTTATTTTTTGTTTGTCGTTTGTTCTGTAATTGATTCGTAACTGTAATGGTTTGTAGGAGTCTTTCTGGTAAGTCAACTTTAGTTTCCAAGTTTAAGTTTTATTAGTTGTTTAGGGTTTTTTAATTCTGAAACGGGTTGATTCACGGAATTGAGTAGATTTTAAGCACTAATTGAAATATGGGATAAGTTAGTGAATAATACATGAGGACAATAGGAGATTTATACAGGCCTAAAAATCATGTTGATGTTTTTTTTTTATTTCAAAACATTAGAATCGTTAGAAATGTTCAACGCTTCTATATTGTAAAGGATCTGTTAAGACATGGTAGAAGGTAGCAGTAAGCTGGCTCAAGAATTGATTAAAGATACGTTGTTGACAAACAACGAGAAGTAAAACTTAAAACTGAGTTTAACGAATTAAAAGCATTGATCTCCGCTTATTATTCTCCCATGGAACAGTCTATTTAACTTAAACCTTATATAATGGCAAGATGTTTTACACAAATTACCATTTTCGCTAACAAAGTATGAGACTGATACAGTTATGTTCACTAAAGACACTTTCCTCTGAAATGAAAAAAGACTTTATTGTTACTTCATGAGGCGAAGTTAGGGCTGCAAAGCCCTCTCTGCCACTCAACAACAACAAAGCCCCTGACGAGGGGATTGTTTCTTGGAATAGGCCACAACTCCTCAATGAGCAATGAGGTTGTCTTATTATACATAAGGATGCGCAGGTCTTCCTTATACAAACAATGTACCTATATATTGTTCTGTCCCAACTTGGGAGCCAGCGTTGGACTTAGGCATTGACAAGGAGAAATGCAACTACAAAGCAGCTGATTTACTCCAGATCACGTACTTGCCATTACAACAAAAACGGAATCTATTAGAATATATTAGAATAGGAATTCTACAAACTAATTAACATTACTGCTGGTTATTTATATTTCATATAAAATAATAGCCTTCATTTTTGCTAAATTTTAAATTTTCTAGTTGATCGCAATATGATAATGTATTTTAAAACCAAATGTGAGTGAAATATGAGCAATCTTATTTTTCTCTAAGATGAATGTAAAAAAATGTGCATAATTTGTTTATTCATTTGATTGAAAATAGAAAAGGTTTTAAAATTGAAATTATTAATAATGAAAATAGTATATTGTTCAATAAAAAGGGTAGTTCAACCGTAAACTAGGACGAGAAAAATACAAGACTGACCCATGACCCCAAGTAATTCGTTGCCAGTCGCCGAACAATTTATTAAAGATTTCTGGGAGTTTGATGTAGTTTTTATGATAATTTAGCTCCTGAAAGGTTAAAAGGTCAAGACCTAACATCGCTTGAATAAGTTGTTTTGAAATCTATTAACTATCAGAAGTGTTTAGTTTTCTACCGATCTCTGAGCCACTGTTGCTGGCCGTTGGCCTGGGCCGCGCTGGCTTAACCCTAAAGTGGCCTAACTGAAGAACACCATCTTTATTCTTAAGACACCGATCGTCAAGATATGGATTTCGAATGTGATTAGTGTTCATGAGTGAATGTAGACATAGTTTCAAACTAAGGTCGACTATCCCTTAGACAGTGAATCAATATTCCAATGACAAATGAACAGCCGATGGTTACCAGCTGATCCCTTACAAAAGATGACCCGTCTGAAAATTTAGCAATAAATTGTGATATTTAACACATTTGTCAACTTAATGAGATAAATCCTACATTAATATTGTTGTTGTTTTTATGAGTGCGTCAATCAATTTACTAATAATTTAAAATCACAGATTAACAAATTGCAATAAATCAATACGATTGTACAGTTGTTTATTTATAGACAGACTAGAAAATAAGGGGCAAGAATGTTTAACATTTTCAACTACACAGTAGAATTGAATCATTAAGCTAAGTAGTAGGCAAGTTATTTACCACTAATCAGCTGAAATTGTTAACTACGAAAATTAGAACATTTTTTCTATTAAATGAATTTAGAATTATAATTCTATTCTATTTGTAGAATAATAATAAAATGAAAGTAGAAATTTATCTTTGTTGTTGCTATTTCGCCCATGTGCCGTCATAGGAGATGCGCGTGATACCTACCGTCTCCTTTTATAGATAGTGCACCAACATAACCTACTATGAACACATAGGTAAGTATTTTCTATTAATATCATTTTATTCTCAAAAAAGTTACCCTTGTGTTTTCATTTGAACGTAGACTGTGGATCCATGTATATGTCCCATCAGCATAACGTATAAAGAACATATGTAGCCTAAGTATATATCATCAACATAACTTTTCTCAAAACAAGGTAGGTTTTCCATTTTTTACAGAGACAGATATGTTACAACGGTATAACCTAGGAAATTGTATGTGCAATTGTTATAGAATAAATTGAAATCTAAATCTACGACAACGCGACGTCGTTAGCACACTCGTACAAAATTAGAAAGACTCCACTGTTTACTTTTCATAATCTTAGATCCACTAATCTGTGGTGAGTGGAAAAATAAACCAGACAATGCATAAATTATATGAATCCCGATAGGTGAATGAGCTTCAAGATTTGGAGTGCATCCAGTTTAAGAAACCTAGAAACAAAATGTTTCTTCTGAGTTTGGGATAAAGTGGTATGTGAAAGAGGTTCCACAGTCTGGAAATCCTGATCCAAATCAATCAGTATTTCCCTGGTGAAGATACAGAGTACAAAACAGCGGTCATACAACGTGCCAACAGCCTCAGGTACTCAGACAGAGTGTGCTTGCATGTTTTTCATTTCATTGTTTATATGCACGCCTTTTCACATCTTTTGAGAATAACGATGGAAATATGTGTTATTCCTGCTGTAACCGTCAAATATCATCCGAAGGGGAATCAAAAGCAAGATACTATCGTGAGGAACAAAACTACCAAGATGATGATATCTGAAGGATTAAACGTGTACCTTACATAAATACATCAAGCGGCACCCGGAGGGGAATACAAGGCAATATCGATAGTTACGAAGGAACAAAAATATTTATCTGTTGAGAGCAACAAAAATAGCAAACTTGTCCAATACGTTTGTATTCCAAACGACAAAACGGAAATAGCATTCAAAGTCAAACGTAATGAAAAATCATTGTAGTTTAAGCGAAAAAAAGGCAAGGTGAATGTATTCGAATAAATTTGAGGAAAAAGGTAGTCGTATTGGAAATGGAGGAGGCCAACAAGAATTAAGATTCAACACAGTTAGTCCTGGATTGTGATACATGAAACTTTGAAAAAGTAATACAAGAACGTATAGCATACTAAAAGTTATGGATAGATAAACTAAAAAAGATGTGAAACCAAATTACAAAAAACTTTAAAATTAAAAAAAAGGCGCCAAGGAATTTTAAAAGATTATAGATAAATAAAAAAAAAGATGTGAAATCGCAATGTGATAACCAAGTACGTTCGGTACTCCAATGAAACAAACAAACCATGAAAACAAATTTGAAAAATATATATGAAAAAAAATTAAAATTCTTGGTGGTTGCTTTTTTCAACCTCGCCAAGAATTATAATTTTCATTTATGTCCATATTTTTCCAATTTTTCTATATTGGTACTATATATTTTTTTTATATAATACCACTGTACGTGTATGCGTGGGTGGGTGGGTCAATACCACTGTACGTGTATGGGTGGGTAGGTGGGTCAATACCACTGTACGTGAATGGGTGGCTGGGTGGGTCAATACCACTGGATGTAATGGGTGGGGGTTAGGGTTCAGATGTTGTGTAGGGAGGAGATGTGAGAATAAAGCTTGTCAAATATCTAAAAATCAGACAAATACTACGTGATTTGAACATATTAAGAGTAATTTTAGTTATTCAATTATGAAACCATTGGAGTACCAAAGGTACTTGGCTATCACATTCTGATTTCACATATTTTTTTCGTTTATTTATCTATAACTTTTTTAAAGTGTTTGGTGTCTTTTCTTACTTTTTTGAGGTTTGTTTGAGGTTTGATTATAACAATACACCTGATAAAACCGCCCCTTCAGCCACAAATGCCGTGGCTACAATCCTGTTTCCTTGTGATATTTATGGGCTGCCTGGCTCTCTTTAGAGAGGTAGCCTATACAAACACGCCAGCCACAGCCTGTGATACAACACTACACAGACATAGGCATAGGCCTCCTGTACTGTTGCCATGTGGGTGATCGTGTCGATTTAATTTCTACGTACATAATATAATTATTAGCTAAATTTATTACAAATATAAATATACTTTTCCAAAATACTTTGCCGGCGTTGTGGCTCAGTGGCTAGGGCTTTGGACTACGGAGGGCACTGTGCAAGGTTCGAATCCCCACTGAGTCAACGGTCGGTACTTCACTCGTTGAATAAAGTTGACGCACAGACCTGTAAGCTCATGTCAAATTGTGTGTGAAGTTTTATTTAGATTAATAAAAAAAAACTTATTGGAAATCGTTAACTTTTTAGTAATCTATTATAAAAAGTTAATAACAACAACAATAATAAAAAATATGATCTCCATAAATTTAAAATGTTTTTAAAATTATAAATATATAATAACTAGCGTAGAACTGGTGAAGGTAAAGTAAGGTTTTAATTTTGTACTGCAACGTTCGTTAAAATATTGAAATGAGCAAATTTTAATTTGTTTTGAGTTGATGAGCCATCGGACGTTCGAGTATAGTTAGGTCATTACTGTGTAACTAAGGGGCTACAGTTACACAGCTTACCCTCGACATTCCCACACCCTCTTGGTCACCCGACACGCTGCACTGTCCCCGCAAAAAACTGCAGAAACCGAACAATGAAGAGATCCGGCACGCCCACGGCTCGGCGGGACTTTTTATGCTCCCCCACCTGTTACGTTGGCACACCTGACGCCATTGTCACCCATTGTTGGAAGGCATCATGTTCATTATAGGTTATAGGCCCATTGATCCGTGTTAACGATACCATTTTCAATAAACTACGTCATCTTATCCCCTCAGTAAACGTCACTGGATAAGTTCATATCTTTTCAGTCAGTCTTCCATTGACAACTTTATGCTTCCTGTATTTTCTCGAAAAAGTTCACATCTAGAGTTTATTGTAATACAAATTTAAAACTGGTTTTAGTACAGTGAACATTAATAATTGAAATCAAAGTTAATATTTTGAGTTAAGAATATGATTATTATATGGTTGGTAAAAAAGTGTTCAATATGCGTGGATCTTCGACTGAAACTATCAGGTGAATACATGCGTTACATTTAAGTGCACGTTGCATGTGACTACGCAAAAAGGCAATGCAACGAAAAAGTAAAAAAAGAAACAATGATTGTATAAGAACTACCACATAATTTCTATAATAAATGCATCTAAAACTATAATAATTTATAACATTAACATACAATCACATCTGTTCACTGTTAGAAGTATGAAAGCACCGTGGACTGAATAAACTTGTAAGACAATCTGCCACACACATTCTTCACACTTATCATAACAACTAAAATGAAAGCAGTTTTATTTAAGGGTGTTCATCCTGGTGCCTAGTTGAGTACTCCAAGGAATTTAGTTATTGATTTTATCACAACTGTTACTAGGAGTAGCAAAGACTTTTTGGCTGCCTCACTAAAACATAAACAACGTGTTCACCTCACCTCTCACCCTCACTGCCCCCACCTGACCTGCCTCGTAAATTCCACAGAAGAACATAACTCCCTCATTTATAGTAAACTCTAGCGATGAAGTTTTTATATATTATTAATCTATAATCAGCCAAAATAACTATATTTTCAACGCAAAATTTTAAGAAATGTAATTTATAGAAAAATAATTAGTACAATTTTTTAAATATAATATTTTAAAAAAGATCCAATCTAGAATAGGTTCTTTAGAACAGTTTGTATACCATATTGTCCACCAGCATTTTGATAAAATATATTACACGGTTTGATAATGAGTTTATTTCTTTATTTCTTTATTTATCAATGGTAAACCACTTTTGTACATAGTGTAATAATAATACATGGCATCATAAAGTTTATCTAAATCTACAACGGAACTTTCTAAGACTACTATGATAGATACAATAATACAAGACCATGACAGCAAATAGTTCAGTAGAAGTACATCATAAATGGCATTGTATAATGTATATATGCAGTATAATGAACAATGATAACTTATGTGACAATAATACAATACAATACAGTTGTGAACCAACAAGGCAAAAGCAGTCAAGGTAGCCATGTATCCATAAAGAAATTTGTTCGAATGTTTTCCCACAACACATTTATTACTTATAAGGAGATTAACAAATAATTTTTGATAGAACACGCTTAGGTTGCCACAAAACAAAACAAATGTATACATTTAAATATGAAATGAAAATGAATGCAGGAAATTTAAAAATAAAAATTAATTTAAATTCAACCTTTTATTTATAAATTAGATTTATGAAGTAAATAAATGTTGTATTGTAATCAATACACCTATAGCTTGCACCTATAGCTCGCATGTGTTTACTCACATGTATTCCCACCTGTGATCGATCAAAACGACTATTGATTATGCAAATCCAATGATCAATTTTAAGGTCGTCACTACAAAAATCTGCGATTCATTTCAGTTATATTTCTTGAAAAGAAAGAAAATCTAATAATAACCTTTGTGCAACACCTTATATGCTATTCTGCGACAGTTGAGAGTGAGGCTCCGCCTTGACTGTCCTGTCGCAAGGATGCTGGCCAATAACAAGAGGTTGTCCACGTGAACTCTTTACTTACAACAAGCCATTCATTGACATTTCAATCCTCTAGTCAGTCAGCCAGACTCTGGCAATCAGTTTACTGACAGGTTCTGCTTTGATCATCTACTTGCGACGCCTGTGAATCGGCGTAGCCCCTAGGTCACAGTAGCAGTGGGCGGAGCTTCACTCTCAACGCTCCCTGAATGGTGTATAATATTTAAGGAAATTATTTAACGCTCTTTCTGAAGGAAGAAATTAATATGAGAAAAGCTGAGATCTTGAAAACAAGCAATTTTCAGAACTGTTAAATAAATTCTGTTACAAAGTTACGAGAGGTAGTAGATTATGAGACTTCTTCGTTGTTAGTAGCCTTGATATCAGAAACCTGGAGTGCAAAATTACTGCTGCGTCAGTGTGAGAATACATAATCGCAACACGAGTGTTCAAGGGGAAATTTACATTGATAAATGAAGCGTACAAGCACAGAGGATATGTTAGGTGGCAATTACATTGATTGAAGGGTTCCTTCTGGCAAAGGGAGATTGATGCTGGCACAATAAGTGCAGGAGAGGATGAATTGCACATGCAGCGAGCGGCTCCAGTGACTGATAATGACTTAACTGCCGTCTTTGTGGATGCAAGAGAGTCAGCTAAGTTCAAAACAGGTCAAGAGAAACTCAACCGTGGCAAATTAGGACCAGATGCTTAACCCAACGGTATATCTCTGTGTGAGGATTTGCATAGCACACTTTCTGGCGAGACCAAAGAAAAGTCTGTCGCATGACAATAGGAGAGCGTCGGTTGTCAGAACTGTCACGGCTAAACGTCTACGCTAGCAAACACAATGACTTCGTCGTGTATCAGCAGTGCGTAACAACCCTCGATGGATTTGCGAGAATCTCACTGCTTCGGTTCTTGTTTATTAGAGCTCCCGTACGTAGATTCCCTTTGAAAAGAATAGTATGCATTTTTGATTCTTATATTTAAAAGTTCATACTTTTATTCCAACTATCACACAGTGCCAAATCAACTCTGGATGCCCCAACTAGTAGCCTTGTAAATATGATAAATTTTTTGTCAGTGCAGAAATTATGGGTACTCAGATTGAATGTTGTTTACTAAGAAACTAAGAAGCCTTTTAAAATTCTAATCACCCCATTGTTTTTCTCAATTAATCAGACGTACAACCAGACGAAGAAAACAATGGTGCGATTAGATTTTTTATTGGCCTGTTAGTTTCTTATTAAACAACATTCAAACTCGGGTACACGTAATTTCTGCGTCGACAGTACGCTCTAAGCCGAGTATTATTCAATAAGTTTTATTATAACTTCTCTAAGTAACTATCGCCATAAATTATTATTATTGAAGTTTTGTAATCAGAGACAGTTAAAGCACTCCCAACACGTTCTGTGTTCAAACTCTAATTTTAAGATACTGTTTGTACTGTTTTATTTCCACATTTTAATTTTATTTAGTTATTCGTTTGGTGTGGGCTTATTTTTTGGTAAATCCAAATGTTTGCATATTCAAACTGACATATTTACAATATTTAGATCATAAAGTTAACCAGAAGACCACAGCTGCTCTGTAACGTTAATGATTCAGCATATTTATAATATAGTGTGTTATAGTTCGAATAAAATAACTTTGGTACTGATGGAACGGCCTTGCGCCACTGGTCTGAAATGACAAAACTCTGAGCTTTAATTTGCTGTCAAATGTAAAATAAGTAAGCAATAATTTTCAAACTAATTGTATAGTGTACACCATTTTATATTCTTTAAGGAAAAATTATGCTGGAGATTTCTTTAGAGCTAATTTGCTTTTTAAAGTGATATTTGTATTTAAAAACACGTTTTTATGAGTGAAATTACGCGTGAGTCGTCTTTAACCTGTTACTGTTGCGAGAATAATAATAATGAAATAATGTCTTGTGGATGGATGACAGTTTGATTCATTGTGATTATTTTGGTATAAGTCTCATTTAATAATTCAAACAGGTTAGTGAGAAATTAATTTTTTTGTAAACCTTTGCAAACTCGGTAATGACAAACGCTAGACAAAATCTGTTTAAACCTAAATTAATTGTGTTATTTAAGTGACACTTAAATCTTACTCTCGTATTAAATAGAATTTTCTTGAACTAGGAAGAAAGATTCAGGAGTTTTCAAAACTAGATTGTCAACAAGGCGGCGGTGATACCACACGCACAATGTACAGTCACTGGCTCAGCTCTGGCCTCTTCCATTGCAAACAAATCTTGTCAATTACCAATAGAACATTACCTAAAATTTGAAAGAGCCTAAATATTAGAATTGCAATAAACACTGATAATTATATATACACTGAATCCTATAGCATTATTGTCATATCTAAATAAAAAAATTGTAATATCACTAAAACTAAATAACTGTAATCAAAATAAACTAGTGGTTATACTATAGTAAGCACTGTTAAATCGATAAAGAAATGAACACGAACACACCTCAAAGTCAAAAGTCAACTAACTTACCTTATTTATTACTGGAGAAACATTTCTTATCTGAAAATATCGTCGATCGGAATTCGTTTTACGTTTGGGCTGAACATTCAGTCTACACTTTCCCTTGAGCAGAGTATACCTTACGCGTCCGACACAGCCTCGATGTAAACGAACTATGAGTTTACTTCATCAACTCTTAATTATTTTTCCTCATGTTTCATTAGTACCATAGTATTATTTTAGTAATACATAAATAACACAGTTAATGTTTGCTCAATGAAATTTTTTCTAGCGTTTTTCGTTTCAGAGTTTGCAAGGGTTTACAAAAACATTAATTTCTCATTAATCTGTTAAAATTATTAAATGAGACTTATACCAAACTAATCACAATAAATCAAATTGTCATCCATCCACAAGACATTATTTTATTATTATTATTCTCTCAACAGTGACAGGTTAAAATGACTCACGCGCAATTTCACTCATAAAAACGTGTTTTTAAATACAAATATCACTTTAAAAACCAAATTAGCTCTAGAAAAATCTCCAGCATAATTTTTCCTTAAAGAATATAAAATGGTGTACACTATACAATTAGTTTGAAAATTATTGCTTACTTATTTTACATTTGACAGCAAGTTAAAGCTCAGAGTTTTGTCATTTCAGACCAGTGGCGTGAGGCCGTTCCGCCAGTACCAAAGTTATTTTATTCGAACTATAATATGACGAGTAATGTTTACTGTAACGTACATTAAGGGACTTCATGGCCACTTCACTTAATAAACTCGCCATTCACTGCGCAAACGCCCAACTCGACCTTCGGTCTTAATTCATCATTCTTTATGTCAATAAATGGCGTTCTAGAATTTTTTCTTAAGGCGTCCATTTAGTTTGAATTTTTATAAACTGAGGTAGGGATTTATTCTGATATAAGAGATGATTACCATTAATATGATGGCTACTTAAGTATATTTAAACATTTTTTCTCAAAATAATAGTCAATATTATGGATTACGGGGGCAATCTGGCGAGGACACTGTCATTGGTCTCGCGTGAGTATCTCGGTTTTCAGTCCCACGACGGGACTCGTTAAACGCTCGTCAATTATTTTTAATATATTGACTGTTTTTATATATTTATAATAATATAGAAAATGGTTAGGATTCGTAAAAGTAATGGCATAAAAGCTCAGTTGATAGTCTTTCAATACTTAAACGAATTACCTTAAATAATAAGTTTTACTATTTACCTATTAATACCCGTATTAATATAGAGTCTGCAGAAAGAGTCAACATATTAGATTTATATACCATAATATCAATGTTAAATGTGGTAAAGCACAGTGACTATGCGATTTGTAGGTAAATTATAATTTTTACATAGTTTGAAGAGCTTAAAAGTCAGGATTGGATCCACTTCTTAACTGTAAAAAATATTTATCTGTAATGAAATAAAAATTACGTGATGAAAAAAAATCCACTCCTACACGTTCAGTGGTGATGGCCCCAATCCACCCCTACACGTACAGTGGTGATGGTCCACCCCTACACGTACAGTGGTGAAGGCCCTCCCATTCATCCATTCACTTACAGTGGTGATTGACATCTCACCTACCCGTACAAGTGTAATGTTAAATAAATGTGGAACAGCATAATGTCTAGGTGACGTGCCAGAAAATTATAATGTTTACATCGTTTGAAAGAGCTTATAAGTGACGAGTGAACTCACTTCGTAATATAAATAAAACATTGACCTAGATGAAATAAAAAATACATGATTTAGTTCATTAGATTAAGATTAATATATGCAAACAAACACTAGGAATTTTAAAAAGAGGGCCCAATAGTAAATTTAAGCTCTGTCAAACGATGTTTAAATAATAATTCCCCGAAACATCGTTAAGTCACGCATGCTGTACGAGCCTACCCACTCGTACAGTACAGTGCTACTGTCTTGTTGCATACCCTTTACCTGAAGATTTACTATTCTTTATCTTTTTAATTTTCATTATTAATTTTTAATACGACGATCGTAGAGTATGGGTGAATATAAGGGGCGATTGATGAGTGTAAATGAATGAGTGTTCAAACACAGCTTTACGTGGAGTTTGAACCACGTTGTATTCGTCTGATTTTCAGACGACAAAAATCCGCGGCACGAAAAGTGTCCGACCGGAGAAGAGTCCTGGTGCTTTTATCAAAGGGCGGTCGCTAAGAAAATAAAACCTGAACTCCATGTTACTGCACTAAAGACACCCCTAACAAAACAGAATGTTGACAAAATGAGACCAAAATTCAGACAATTATATGAAAGGTTATCTTCTGATAGTTTGTTGGGAAGGTGCCTGGCTGGGAAAACAAACAATGCAAATGAGGCTTTACACAACATAGTGTGGTCAAAATGTCCAAAAACTTCATTCACATCCAAAGTAAAGATTGAAATTGGAGTTTGTGAAGCCATCAGCATCTACAATACTGGATACTTTAAAACTACCCATCAGCTTTCAGAGCGCTCTTGGTTTGGGGCCCTGTCGACACTCAGGAAAGGTAGCAAAGGCGTTCCACAAAAGAAGACTCCGTCTTTCAAGCAAGCGGAAGTCAATCAAGTACGAAGAATATCGAAAGAGGATGAAGATAGCTCAAGCAGAAGAAGAACAAAGACTAGATGAGCAGGAAGGTGTATGGTGCTGGGTGATTCTAATTATCATGAACAACTAGTTCTTCATAAAGTGTCAAAATTTAACGTTTATCGATTCGGACAATTTTATTTTTCACTATTATTCAAAAGCCTAATAAGGCTGAAATTGTTAGTATTGAATAGTTTTATAAGCTTATGAGTTCAAATATTGTACAACTAAAATACTTACTGTTGAAAGAAAGGTGTTTTGAATGTTATACACTCCCGAACCACAAAATGTGCTTTCAAAATGTTCAAACGCTAATATCCGCAACTTTGAAATTTATATTTTTTCAAAGCTAAAACTCTTATAACTTTTTAACCATAAGAGCTAGAGCCATGAAATTGTTACCACATTTTTATGGGTATATTTAAAAACTTTTTGTCTAGCCAATTTTTTATAAGTTTACTAAAAGTATTTTTTTTAATTCTCAAAAAAGTTGGACAATTTTTATTTTATTTTGTATTTGACATGGCATAAAATGTGAACTAAAAATGATTAAACAAATTTGCTAGACAAAAAGGTTTTAAATTTTATGATCTTCAAAATGAGATTATGACCAATAAAATTGGTGCAAAAATAAAAAAGTTATAAGCACTTGAAAAAAACTCGATTTTTGCCCCAAAAAATTCAAAAAAATCCTAAAAACTAGGGTATAATTTTTATTTTGTTTTTTCAATGCAAAACATCCTTTTAGGTCAACACTGACCTAAAAAAAATTGTTTCCATTGAAAATAATTGTAGTATAGCAAATCACCATTTTCAGTAGGATATCCCCTTAAGCGACAATCTTGATATTCAGTTCTCTCCCATACACAACATCCGGACTCGACTTCTCTCCAACATGGATACCTCAGACTTCTTTAAAAGTGTCCACATCGATGGCAACCATTGAACGGATTCCGTATCGGTAGAGCAAAGAACCTATTGCTTACAATCTCCATAACACTTGATCACCCACTCACAGACCATTCAGTTCATGTGTGATTTTTCATATGTAATTTCTAATGTAGTGTATTATTTTGTTATTTATAGAGGTTACAGTGATTTTGATTTATTTGTCCCCAAGTAGCTGGGTTACAGCACTACACCACTAGAGTCGACTATTGTGTGATAGTTATTTACTACCACAAAAAGGTCTCTAACGACACAGAGCAAGCAAAACCAACTACAGGTCACATCATTAGATGGAATATCTTCCTGCACACATGTACATCATGGTAATAGAATCAGGACCTCACGCGAGTTACAAGGTAGGTCGTGGCGAGTACATAGGGTGTTTCCTCCATTGTAACGTACTTGGGCATGGACTAGACGAGGTGTCGCAGCGTGGGCCAGGTTGTTCACTGCGTGGGCGTCCGACGCACACGGCCACTCGCGAGATAACTCCCTGTACTGGAGGACGATATATGGTACGACACTCACTTATCTGGGAACTGTGATTTATGTTGAACCAAACGTGTCTGAGTAAATAGAGTTATATAATAACATCTTGATCGTTTTGGATTGTTTTGTGTTTTCGGCATAATCTATATTTATTACTATCACTGATTTAGTTGTTTAATGCGAAGTTAATTATAATATACTATGTTACATTCATAAATAATTTTATTTCAAATGTTCATATTTAATTTAGGATTTTTTTTTAATTTAATTGTTTATTCCTTACGTAATGTGTGACTCACACAAGAGTTTAGATTCTGACTGAATGCTTTCCTTTAATATCAGTTGATTATTATGTTTAACGTCATTGTGTAGCTGTTTTACAACATTGTTAATAATTAAATATCGTGAATAATTAATTACTTCTATGATATTAGATAATAACAGTATTTACCATATGTCTGTAAATTTATTAGTGAATTCAATAAAATGATGAGTGTGAATTATTGTTCGAAACTTCTTTTATTTAAGTACTACAATGAACAAACATTTACAAACACCGACCTTAATTCGTGAATATAAGTGGAAAAAGGGAAACGAACAGTCGTATGATTGCGGAGCTGAACCCTAACTTTGGATTGCGCTCTTTTCAGGTAGGTTTAGCTCGTCTTAATTTAACTGGAGAAGCGTGTTTTCATTGGTTGCGAAACTTGAGCTAAGCTTTGAAACGGGATATCAATATTTTCAAACTAAGATCCAAGTTTTTCGGTACTGTAGATTTTATTCCTGAATTTTTTAAATTTGGTATTCTGTCTAACCGTTCTATTCCTTTTCCAGTTTATCTGGCAGAAAAATTCCCTTGATATATATTCATGAAGACGTTGGGGGAAATGGATATAGTTTTCTTGCTTAACAATTGCTTATCTTGCTCCCAGTTGAATGGTTTGTACTATAGTATGGTTCAACTACATATAAACACTGTTAATGTTGTAATCTAGTCCTCCTCTACTTCTAGGGAGACCAATTCTGGTTCTGTTATTAGTTCTCGTAGCACTGACATGGCGTCCGCTCAATGTTTACCATCGAGGTAGACACTAAGAGAAAAGTCTCGAATGGGAGGATTGCCAGGATTCAGCTGTTGTGCAAGTGAGAAAACAGTATCAGACTTGTCAGATGGCCAAAAATCAGAACAAAACTACGTGATTCGGATTCCTCATTCTGAGAGCTTAGTAGCTCTGGCTACTGGGCTTTTAATAAATGACCCTTCCTAGTGAACAGGTGAGCTAAGTTAGTAACAATGATTACACTCGTTCAACCACTTTCAACACACTTATTAGCTATTCATATTGTTCTATACCGTATTAACGATTAGTGCTAATTAAAAAAAATCATTTATTAAGGTCTGTAGGGTAAAAAATGGTCTTACCGTTCGGTGGATTAGACATAATGTGCGATGGCCCGTTGTCGACCCGCTAAGCCATCTGCTCATGCCCTGCCAGCACATAGCCGAGGTAGATGATAAAAAACTTGGTAAGGCTAACAGTTGAGAAGGTGAAGATCTGCAGTGTCGGTGAAGACTGGTCTAACCATTAGGTCGATAAGACAAGACACAATGCGTGATGGCCTGTTGTCGACCCGCTAGGCCATCTGCCCATACCCTGCCAGCACATAGCCGAGGTAGATAATAAAAAACTTGGTAAGGCTAACAGTTGAGAAGGTGAAGATCTGCAGTGTCGGTGAAGACTGGTCTAACCATTAGGTCGATAAGACAAGATACAATGCGTGATGGCCTGTTGTCGACCCGCTAGGCCATCTGCCCATACCCTGCCTGTTTACACATGGCCTAGCCACATGGATCAAGTACTGGCGAGCGAATTGGAAGGATCAAAGAGGCGTCTCGTGTTTAAGCCCACGCGGCGAGAGCAGCACGCCATCTTATCCTTACTTGACTTGTCTGTCGCGTTGTAGTCTGGCATATATCTTTACTCAGTTGCGGGAGTTTTTTTATTGGTCCAGTCGGTCTTAAGTTAAGTCCAACTAGGGTTACGCCCAAAGAACACGCAAGCACCAACACGTCCCACATCCCAACATAATGAGTTATTTGTAAACGAATGTAAGCTCCTTTTGCTCAAGTGTCTATTTTTTTTTATTTAAGAGCAATCGAGATGAACGAACTATTTATGATCGTTTATATCAAACAATAGCCTCTCCATCACTCGTAAAATACTATCAGTCCTAGTAGAGCTGAACTAGAATTACCGTTGAATGAGCCAAATGAAAAATTGCGAGGTGACAAATAAAAATCGCAACTATTGAGAGGTAAAGATAGGTCTTACCATGTTTAATAGAATGTTTTGCCATTCTGTTTTTATTGGATCTGTCAGACCTTTGGGGTTGAAGATCGATTGTATGACGAATTACTAGAATACTTAAATTCATTAAATGACAAAATAAAATTTACAAAAGAAAATGAAACAAAAGAAATAAACTATTTAGATCTAACAATCACAAATATTGGAAATAAACACTCTTTCAAAATTTTTAGAAAATCAACCCAAAGTGACCTACTAATTCCATATAATTCTAACCACCCATGGAAGTACAAATTATCTAGTTTTAGATCAATGATTAACAGAATGTTAAACGTCCCAATGCAAAAATATGATTATGAAGAAGAAAAAAGAACAATAAAATACTTAGCTTCAAAAAATGGTTACAATCCGACAATTGTGGACAAAATTATAAAAAGAATAAAAAGAAACAAAAATAAGAAAATGGAAGAAAAAGAAAAGAAAAAATTTATCAATGTTCCTTACAATACAAAAATGAATAAAGCTATTAGAAAGACATTTCAACACAGTAAATATACACTCAGTTACAAAACAAAGAACAATACTTTTACTTTAATTAACAAATTATCCAACAAATAAAATAAAAATAACAAATATGACAAATCTGGTATATATAAAATAAAATGCTCAGAATGCAATTCTTTTTACATAGGACAAACTGGAAGAACATTTAATTTACGTTACAAAGAACACATACAAGCCATAAGAAACAACAACTCAACATCAAATAAATCTAACTTTGCAGAACATATTCTCCAATCAAATCACAGTTATCAAAATATAAACGAAAATGTTACAATTTTAGAATACGAGAAGAAAGGAGAAAAATGAATACAAAAGAAAATTTACACATATACATTAACAATTATAATGAACCAAAGAACATATTAAATACACAAATTAACATGAACAATCCTATATACGAAAAAATAAGAGAAGTTAAAAAACATAAGAATCAAAAAGTAAAATTCAACTTACCCACACACTAAATTAATCATATGTTATATTATTTTCATCTGTTTTATTTTTATTTTTATAATTTGTTAATTTATTTTAGGTTATATTATTTATCTGAAGATGGCCTAAGAGCCGAAACTAGTCATATATTTTTTATAAAAAAAAAAAAAAATAAATAAAAAAAATGAATAAAGGGTACTTTATTATATTTATCTTTGATTTTATTAAAATAGTAGCCCTAATGTGAACTAATTTATACATCGATTGTATTAATTTAACTCAACACCCAAAAATCAATATCGTATTAATACAAAAATAAACTTTTATTCATTTTTATTTACTTACGTGGAATTAAATTGTCACATTGATAACTCGCTACTTGATTATTCTTACTCCAATGCCATTAGTACACGACCAATGTGATATTTGGCCTCGCCAACGATCTTTTCCCGCTTCCTTCGTTCCTGGTCGTCATCCTATTCAATATAGGCTATCAGTATTTTGTCCTTCTAGCGTCCAGGAACTTTCTTCCATTATGGCTTTTCCTTATAAACTTGCCTCGTGAGGGTTTAGTCCTCCTTCCACATTATGACGTCCAGCCCAACGCTATCGTCGACACGACACTTCATCTGGTCTAACAAAGGTCTCTTATATCTTTATTATACCGGGTGTACAAAGAGTCTGGAACCCCCTTAATATTTATTTTACTAATCAACGCAGAACAATGAAACTCTAAAATTACGTCTTCACTGTAGTTACTGACTTTTTGGTCGTTTTAATTGTCCTTTTTCGTTTTGGGGGGACGTTCTGTGGAGGAAGTCTGAAAACTCTTAAATGTAAGCAAGGGCGAGTATGCTTCATTTTAAAGGTCATTGTTAAAGAAACACATTGCCGTAACCCCAACTGAAAAAGGCATATTCGTTGGAATTTTTAGAGGCTATTATTTCCAAACGAATAATCCTTTTTCAGTCGGGGTTGCGGAAATGTGTTCCTCTAACCTTGAAGTCTAATGACCTTTAAAATGAGGTATAACTCGACCTATGCTTATATTTAAGATTTTTTAGACTTTATCCACAATACGTACCCACAGAGCGAAAAAGGACAGTTAAGATGGCAAAAAGTCAGTAACCACAGCGAGGACGTAATCCTACTGTTTCATTGTTCTGTGTTTATTGATATTATATAGTAAATTATTAAGGGGGTTCCATATTTTTTGCAGATCTTTGTCACATTTTCTCACCCAAAGACAAATCCTCTAATTTGTTAGAAGAATTATTATAGTTAAAGTAAGGCAAATGGTTTTAACAGTAAATTACGTGTTGGTAAACATTTCAAACATTTTATGCGTCATACAACACCAATTTAACATAAGAGCAAAAAAAGTATGTGTGGTTGTACGTGGTGGTCGAGTTTGGTAAAAAGTACGTGTGGTTGTACGTGGTGGTCGAATTTGGTAAAAAGTATGTGTGGTTGTACGTGGTGGTCGAGTTTGGTAAAAAGGTTTACCATAGGACATCCCTGGTTTGATAAACATAGCATATCAAAATCAACCACCTTAACAAAAGCATCTACTTAGACTGACATTACGTATAGTGTGACTTTCGAATAG
This sequence comes from Stictocephala bisonia, assembly GCA_035578905.1. Classification (NCBI taxonomy): domain Eukaryota; kingdom Metazoa; phylum Arthropoda; class Insecta; order Hemiptera; family Membracidae; genus Stictocephala; species Stictocephala bisonia. The sequence goes on from JAQJVL010001026.1 coordinate 187,218, forward strand.
TACTTCATTTATCTATTATCTGTCAATTATCATTGTATTTATCATTGTATTTAAATTATAAATTTTTGCTGATTGTGTTTTCATTAAATTATTGGACTTAGTAAATCCTCAGTAACATAGTTTAGAACTTTCATGTACCCTCAAGTTCATATTTTTCTATTTTCCCCAATGTTTGTACTGTTAAATATGCAAATTCTCAATATAATTGAGGTTTTCCGCCTAGAATACTCCTCCAAATATTAAAACACATAACGGATTTCAACCACATTATAAGCCCAAAAAATAGATCTTGATATTTAGAGAAGGTAAAACTTTATTACTGTTTAAATAAGTGTGGATTCATATTTGTAGAATTTTTATACATCAGTTTTTTAAACTGTCGATTCTCGAAAAAAAAAAAAAAAATACATGAACAAAAACTAAACTGTAACATAAGTATGAAACAAACTCTCTGTAGCTGGAAAGAAACAATATTATTATTTATCAGACGTTGTGTTAATATTTCGTACGGTTTAAAAGCTATTTTTAAACAAATGTATCGTAATCAAAATCGATGTTTTCATACTGAATCGAAGTAAGGGTGCTCCCGTAGTGTTTCTCATTGTTTAATGGTCGTGATGAGGACAAGTTTGGTTGGTAATCCAGTATGATTTATTTTGCACACCTGTCAGGTGAGGGACGCCTGGACGCACGCAACCCGCAACACTTGCCGACCTCACTTTTGCGAACAAGGATATACCACGGCACTGAAAATGGCGACTTGTGATACAAGCTTACATCTACGTCTAACAACTGAGCCCCACAGATTAGGACTTTTTATGACAGTTACTTCAAATATTTTTGTGCGGTTGAAAAAAAATAGGACATTGTTTTAACATTTGCACTGATAACACAACAGTGCAAACTAAAAGTGTTTGCTATTCAGTGCTACTCATTACCGAAAATTGTGGCGTCAGTCCGCAGAGGTAGTCACCATATTAGATTTATTCCTATAAGAACAGTGTTAGTTACTGAACAGCATTGTGATTTAACACATAATTTTCACATCGTTTGACAGAGTGTAAATTTACTAGTGAATACACTTTTTAATTTTAAAAATATATCGATTTGTTTTAAAATAAAAAATATTGAATTTCAGTTGATTGGTTTATGTTATTTATAAAAATAAAAATGAACAATAAGTATTTTAAAAAGTAGATTCACTAGTCTTTTACGCTCTTTCAAACGTTGTAAAATCATAAATTTCCGGTAAATCGATAAATGCACAGTGCTGTTCACATTTAACAAGCTATTACGGAAGTAAAACCTATATGGCGTCTATCTGTCCAGACTCTTATAAACTGGTAAACTCCAAGGTTTTATTTGACATTAAGGCTTGGTTTCTTTTCTTTTTTCTTTAACAACTTGATATGTATGTTAGCCTCTTGTTTCCTCAAAATCTCAGTAAATACAGTAAATATTACTTAAAATGCCAATGTTAGAGATCCTCATCTACAAAACGTCTTGAAGCAAAGACGAAGTTTGCCTCGCTATTTAATGGAGGTCTACCCGCCAAAATGGCTCTGAGAATAGCGAGTCAGTAAATCTCGGAGCACTCCCTGCAGACCGTTTAACGATGTTAGTGGAACACTGTTCCATTGTGCTCGCTATTTATGGTCTCGGCGCACTTGGGGCCATCGACTGACCAAAATATATTAATGAAAGTAGTTCTAAAATTAAAGATCTCTGTGCTGTATTTAAAATGTATTTATATTTTACAATATTCCTAATAATTTAAAATAATTTCAGTAATTTTGTAAAATTGTCAACTAATTATTAGTAACAATTTTCAAATATAACTTGCTAAAAACAACTTTCTGGTGAATTTTTTACATAGACCCACCCATTCACTAACGGTTAATAGTTCAACACCACTGAGCGTACGTATATGAGTGGGCGGGAGAATCAATACCCCTGTCCATGTATGAACAATTATTACATTATTACAATTACAGTTGGCGTTATACTAAGTACATTATTATAATGCTAGACTCTATTATTATGTATGTTAATTTATTTATATTGCTGTTTTATACAACTGGCCACACCACTGGGTAAGGTGGCTAGATCTATTTATAGTTTTTTCATGAATGTTAGACTATAATGTATTATTGAGAAACAAATTAATTTATTCTTTTAATATTTTTTAAAAGGGCTGCAGGACATTTTCGGAATGTCGTTGAAATTCAGAGCTATTACAATATTTCTAATATATTATTACGTTTAAAAGGTTTGCTAGATATGTTCTATAGTACAGATTATTGAGCCAACCTAAGACAACAATCATAGGTTTTATTCCTATAATAACAGAAGTTTGTGGTATTGCGTTTACAGTCAACGTTCGTGTGATCGTAGTCGCCTGATGGTGCTCCTCCATTCCCCTGATGGGCCCAAGGCACGCAAGTAGGGTCTGCACAGCTCGCTGTGTGCTGTATTGTCTTGTCACTTGTATACTCACAGCTTAGGTGACCAGTATATAACTTTTAACTTACTATATAGAATATCTCAATAATTTGCATATTGGCTCATGTAACTTTACTCGCCAGTTCACATGGGCCTATAACTTTTAACTTACTAAATAGAATATCTCAATAATTTGCATTATTGGCACATCATTTCATTAGTTATTTATACTTTACATGATTCTTGTGTAACTTTACTCGCCAGTTCACATGGGACTATAACTTTTAACTTACTATATAGAATATCTCAATAATTTGCATTATTGGCACATCATTTCATTAGTTATTTACACTTTACATGATTCTTGTGTAACTTTACTCGCCAGTTCACATGGGCCTATAACTTTTAACTTACTATATAGAATATCTCAATAATTTGCATTATTGGCACATCATTTCATTAGTTATTTACACTTTACATGATTCTTGTGTAACTTTACTCGCCAGTTCACATGGGCCTATACCTTTTAACTTACTATATAGAATATCTCAATAATTTGCATTATTGGCACATCATTTCATTAGTTATTTACACTTTACATGATTCTTGTGTAACTATATAGAATATCTCAATAATTTGCATTATTGGCACATCATTACATTAGTTATTTATACTTTACATGATTCTTGTGTAACTTTACTCGCCAGTTCACATGAGACTATAACTTTTAACTTACTATGTAGAATATCTCAATAATTTCCATTATTGGCACATCATTTCATTAGTTATTTACACTTTACATGATTCTTTTGTAACTTTACTCGCCAGTTCACATGGGCCTATAACGTTTAACTTACTATATAGAATATCTTAATAATTTGCATTATTGGCACATCATTTCATTAGTTATTTACACTTTACATGATTCTTGTGTAACTTTACTCGCCAGTTCACATGGGCCTACAAGCCTGTAGTGTTGCCACCCGGCATCCATATGTGTAAAATATTAATTACTTTCCCACCTACCTTTTCATGTACTGTGATACTGACCCTTCCGCCCACCCATACATGTACGGTGGTATTGAACCTCCCACCCACCTATACATGTAAAAACTGTGATCTTAAAAACATAACTATTTTATTTGTCCTTATATGCTAAACTTTAATTTTATATTAAAATAAAGCTTGGCAGATGACTTTTAAAGTCACAAGATCTAAATAAAGCAATAGATAAATCATAATAAATATAGAACAAATATACATAAGCAGCTAATATATAATATACACCATCAAATAACCAGATTTCACTACCCAAAAATACGTGTTCCGATGGGGAGTTCAGATACTCAGGTACGCTGTAAAACAGTTTTATATGATGAGATCTCTAAAGAGCATTTTTTTAAAATATCTTATAATAGTCAATCAGGCCTTTTAACTCAGCTAATAGATGATTGTATAGTTTTATTGAGGAGTACAAACGTGACTTTTATGAAGGTCTAAGTTATTTTGTCTCAGCTACTTATCCGCAGTTAAAAAACATTTCATCCAAAAAAAGCCAGGATCGTGTTCTGTACTAATATCTTGCTTATTATTACGCAATATTTTTTTCATTACGTACAAAAGGTGTAAAAATTTGCTAATTAGAGGGTTGTATTGGTAGACTACAACAAAAGTCTCAATAGAGTTGTAATGGGCCTCTCGCCCATCTCCAGCGGCGCGGCTTGAAAGCCTCCCAGAGGATGTGTGGTAAACCTTTTGACACACTGGCGTCCATTATTGTGTTAGTGCGTGCCACGCGTGTGTGACAGGTGTGTCGTGTACCTTGACACGTGCTGGGTATGTTACACACTCCTTAGTGTATACAATCACTCCCCCCCCCCTCTCGTGTGTTTGCCTTACAGTTCCCCTCAAACACTAACTCCAAGTCAATTCAGGTTTTTATATACCCAGATTATTCCAGAAAGTAAAAGGGTTACATAGTACACTCTAGTTGAAGGGCGGTTTGGGTTTTGTATCCTGATACAGCCTTATGTTTTAATACTCATCCTTCACTATTAGCCCTTATTCATAATCCCATACTTTGTCGATCTTGATTACGAAGGATTTACAAGGATTACAAACATTACACTTCTTTTCTGTTCGTCTGAGTTATGCTGGATGACTGTTTTGGCGTGCTAAAATTGGATTTTCCTTATTAAATTTATTGTTTTGCCTTAGTGTTTATGGTTTATTACTAATATTTATTTACTTTAAAATGTTTCAGGTGCGAAACTGCCTACATCTCGAAATTCTGCCCGAGGTAAGAAGTTATTCCTCTACTATCTGTCATTTTAGGTTATGTACTGTTCACCTGAGGAAGGTATCAGATCTCCAAGAGCTCGAAACTATGTGAATGTTTTACACATTCAGGTTGGCAGTACACATTAATCTCACAATCGACGAAAATTCCATCTTTGCTGTTGTAACCACATAAAGAATAACGACAAATTCATGCCCAGTACACAAAAGCCCTGTTATATAACTACAGTAGTTATTCCATCAGTAAGCTACTCTGCTGAAACCATTCCTGGAACATAGACTTAATTGCTAATTTATTGAAGGGTGATTGATCCATGCAGAATTAAAAAATGACTACGTTCACAAAACTGCTTTCTTGAAACTTTATAGATTTGACACGGAAGGAAGAAAATCCCTTGTCATCAAAACAAGTGTTTTTCTCGTATTCACATTATGTATATCGATATGTAAATTAATTTTATAGATTAATATAAATAAACTAAAACAAAACGTTATGTTTTTAAATTTCTTAGTCCTCCAATAGGTTCTTTTTTATTTTGCATGTTACTGCCATAGCTAGGAGATCACAAATCGCAGTAGTCCGGCAACCAAATGTGTTGCTTGTTTGTAACTACCCAGGGTGTACTACAACTTTAGAAACTTACTGTGGACGCGAAAAACATCACCCCCTGAGTTGACATTAATATCTGGGATTAAATAATCAAACTACAACCAGCTTTTCTATACTACCCAAATTTAATACTGTATTTATAAGTTCTCAACAATTATGATAAGTAAAATATTGTTGAATTTATAGATCTTTTTAAATTGAGAGTTGAGAGCTTTATTTTGTAAATGTAGAGCAAAATTTTGATAGTATAAATATAATAACCATAAAAAGTAATTGTCTACGAGTAACGCTACTGATACGTATCCCCACTTCATTGTTCACGAAGTTATAAAGAACGTCTTGAGTGACCAACCAGGTCCAAGGCGCACGAGCGAGGGTCGTCCGAATCAATGTGGTGACTGCTAGTGCCTCAATTGAGTAATGAGCGACCATCTAATCCCATTACCGTGATTCTCCCCCCCCCCATCCACCACATCAACGACAATAGGTTAAGTAAGAGCCCTTTAATGGCATTTTTGTGGAGTCCCTTGCACTCTGCGGGCTAACACTAGTTATCTCCTGGTCATAGTAAGAAAGCCCCTTGTACTCTGCGGGCTAACACTAGCTATCTCCTGGTCCTAGTAAGAAAGACCCTTGCATTCTGCGGGCTAACACTAGCTATCTCCTGGTCCTAGTAAGAAAGGCCCTTGCATTCTGCGGGCTAACACTAGCTATCTCCTGGTCCTAGTAAGAAAGACCCTTGCATTCTGCGGGCTAACACTAGCTATCTCCTGGTCCTAGTAAGAAAGACCCTTGCACTCTGCGGGCTAATACTAGCTATCTGCTGGTCCTAGTAAGAAAGACCCTTGCATTCTGCGGGCTAACACTAGCTATATCCTGGTCCTAGTAAGAAAGATCCTTGCACTCTGCGGGCTAACACTAGCTATCTGCTGGTCCTAGTAAGAAAGACCCTTGCACTCTGCGGGCTAACACTAGCTATCTCCTGGTCCTAGTAGGAAAGACCCTTGCACTCTGCGGGCTAACACTAGCTATCTGCTGGTCCTAGTAAGAAAGACCCTTGCATTCTGCGGGCTAACACCAAATATCAATATCGGCACGGAAAAAGTTGAAAACATTGATAAAACGAAATTTCTAGGTTTGTTAATTGACAGTAGTCTCAGCTGGTGCAGTCATGTAGATCACATTATTTCAAAAATTAATTCAGGCTTGTTTGCATTGAGAAGAATGTCACTCCTATGCAGTAAACCAACATTAAAATTAATATTTCATGCTCACATACAGTCACATATAGCCTATGGCATATGTGTCTACGGTAGCACTTCTTTACAAAATTTGAACAAAATATTAATGCTGCAAAAAAAGGCAATCAGAATAATTTTAAAATTAAGAGGTACGGATTCTGTAAGGGGTCATTTCCAAAGTTTGCAAATATTAACGGTATTTGGCTTATATATTTTAAGTTGTATAATGTATGTTAGAGACCACTTCAGTGAAGTGGAAACTCACTCTGACATACACTTTTACAATACAAGGGGTAAAATGGCGATAGTTGTACCCAACCACAGGCTAGAGTTATTTAAAAAGAAAACTTCAGTAATGGGTGCGAAGTTTATAAATGCTCTACCTTATAGTATTAAAAATAAACTTGACTCTGTAAATTTTAAATCCCTGGTCAAATCATACCTTATTTCGAAATGTTTATATTCTTTGGACGAATATTTTAGTTCTTAGTATTAAGTTAATTTAGTTTATACAATAAATTTAGTGACGCTATTTAATGTACAACTCTGTACTGATACAAAAAAAGATATTTTGATTTGATTTGACACTAGCTATCTCCTGGTCCTAGTAAGAAAGACCCTTGCACTCTGCGGGCTAACACTAGCTATCTGCTGGTCCTAGTAAGAAAGACCCTTGCACTCTGCGGGCTAACACTAGCTATCTGCTGGTCCTAGTAAGAAAGACCCTTGCACTCTGCGGGCTAACACTAGCTATCTGCTGGTCCTAGTAAGAAAGACCCTTGCACTCTGCGGGCTAACACTAGCTATCTGCTGGTCCTAGTAAGAAAGACCCTTGCACTCTGCGGGCTAACACTAGCTATCTGCTGGTCCTAGTAAGAAAGACCCTCCCACTCTGCGGGCTAACACTAGCTATCTCCTGGTCCTAGTAAGAAAGACCCTTGCATTCTGCTGGCTAACACTAGCTATCTGCTGGTTCTAGTAAGAAAGACCCTTGCATTCTGCTGGCTAACACTAGCTATCTGCTGGTCCTAGTAAGAAAGACCCTTGCACTCTGTGGGCTAACACTAACTATATTCTGGTCCTAGTAAGAAAGACCCTTGCACTCTGCGGGCTAACACTAGCTATCTCCTGGTCCTAGTAAGAAAGACCCTTGCAATCTGCTGGCTAACCCTAGCTATCTCCTGGTTCCATGTAAGAAAATCCTGCATTCTGCGGGCTAAATCTAGTTTTCTCCTGGTTCCAAGTAAAAACCCCTGCATTCTGCGGGCTAACCCTAGCTATCTCCTGGTTTGCAAGTAAGAAACTCTTACATTCTACGTGCTAACCCTAGCTATCTCCTGCTTCCAAGTGAAAAACCTCTACATTCTTCGGGCTAGCCCTAGCTATCTCCTGGTTCCAAGTGAGAAACCCTTGCATTCTGTGGGCTAACCCTAGCTATGTCCTGGTTCCAAGTAAGAAACCCTTGCACTCTGCGGGCTAACCCTAACTATCTCCTGGTTCCAAGTATGAAACCTTTGCATCCGGAGGGCTAGCCCTAGCTATGTCCTGGTTTCCTAGTCAGAAACTCCTGCATTCTGTGGGCTAACCCTAGCTATATCCGGGTTCCAAGTGAGAAACCCTTGCATTCGGTGGGCTAACCGTACAGTACCTATCTCCCGTTTCCAAGTGAGAAAGACACGTTACGAAGTAAAAAATAGGAATAAAACCAATTTGAATATAAATTATATAATTAGAGAATTATGAAATTAACCAATTATATAAATATAATGTTATTAAAAACATTTTACTTTTTAACACTGCATTTATTATTAATTAACTTTTTTTAATTATGGCTAAATTATTAAAATTGTATTAGTATAAAAAGGAAATTATTGTCTTTCTGTATCTGCAGCAAATATGGAAATACTATAACAAAGGTTAAAATAAGTAATTATAAATAACAATAAACCCATATACGTTAGAAGAAAGTACAATTGAATTTAAGCTGTGCAAGCTAAGAGTAACTTGAATACAATAAATAGCAATACTAGAAAATAATATTTAATACATTAGCATAAATAACAACAATAATAATATGTTATTAAAAAGTTACAGACAATTCTGACGGGGCTAAATTATTAGAAGCATTAAATGGTTTGAGCTCACATCTAAACAATTGTGATTCAGTAGTCCAGCATACACATTTTCACTGTAAATTAAAGTAAATATTTATTTATTTGTTTACGGCAGTACACCATTATACAATTTTTAATATATGACATACAACAACATTTGCATACATATGTAGAAACAATGACAAACATAAAAGTAATACATAAAAATAGTAAGCGATCATTAACAACAAGCCAGGGATGTGAGTGTTCATATAACTGTAAAAAAACTCAATAAAAGAAGCAACCTAACAACAACAAACACAATAACACGTAAAGTAATATCATCGAGTGAAAATCAATTATTAGCTAACAGAGAACACAACAAGTTCAAAAACACTAAACTAATAATAAGTATAACTATAATATAATAATCATAACTACAATAAATTAATAGATGTTATGATAATACAACAACAAAACAATAATCAATAACAAGCAAAAACTATGACAGAAGTAATCATAATAGTGCTAACAACAAGTGTCATATCACTCCGCAGACCTCATATAGCAACAACGGTGTCCGGACAATTCGTCCCACGGACATTTCGTCCCCCAAGAAAAATGCGGACATTTCGTCCCACTTTGTGGAACGGCTACCTGGGTAGGGTTTGATAAATAGTCTCCAAATATTTCTAAACGGACACTTCGTCCCACCTGAGAGAAGGGTTGTAAAAAGGTTAGGTTAGGTTAGGTTAGGTTCTCTCAGGGTGGGACGAAGTGTCCGTTTAGAAATATTTGGAGACTAATTATCAAACCCGACCCAGGTAGACACTCCACAGAGTGGGACGGAATGTCCGCATTTTTCTTTGGGGACGAAATGTCCGTGGGACGAATTGTCCTGTAATCAGCAACAACTAGGAGCCTTTACGAAGGTTTTTGTAAAGTAAATACGAGTAGTAGAGTAAATAAATGTCGGGTTAATTAGACACGTACTTCTTAGGAAGAAAATTTGACAGATAAAAAAATCGTTAGACATTTTCTGTTGTTTTGTTTTTACTTGTTTAAATTATATTATTGTAAAGTTAATTTGATTGCTTGAATTTTAACATTAATTCTTAGTTATATTAGATACAGTAAGAATACTCGTACTAGTTTAGACCTATGACTACTGTTCCTGTGGGTGGGGGGAGGGGGCTTCTTGACTAACTGATCGTACGTGACGTATTCACCCGCATGTTGTCGAGGGGGCAACTCTCACTCAACACAGACGAGTCGTCATTAGATCTACTAGAGTTACCTTACAGCTTAGAGATTGTCGTACAGTTTCGTCTGAAAGGTGTTACTGACACTGCAACAAATGCGTACTGCCGATTCTTTGTACTGTATTGGAATCTGCTAAACTGCATTGATAATGACATCTCAGAAATACTAGTCGGCACGTGCTGAAACCCAGCTACTTAGGGACAAAGTCTTGTGGAGGTAGTAGGCGACATGTTATGTTCTCTGTACTTTTAATACAGACATGGCGTCCACTCAATGGTCGTCATCGACGTGGACATTACTAGAAAAGTCTGGGGTGTCCGTGTGGGTGGTAGTTAAGGTATGGATGTTGTGTAGGGAAAATCAAATAATAGGCTTCTCAATTTGCTGAAAATCACACACAAATAAGACTTAGTTCAGATACCACGTAAAGCTGTAGGTCTCTTAAATACCTTGGTTAATAGGCTATAAATAAATATCTCTTTATAAGGAACAGTCACCCTTAGTTAGTAACAATGACTACACTCGTTCTTCTACATTCATCACACTCATTCTCATCTCATGTTCACCTATATCTTGAAGATCGGCGTCTTAATAATGAATGAAATATATTAATGAATACTAAATGGAGAATTCACTTCAATAAATAATTAATTAAATGTATCTATTTATATACTTAATCATAATAATCAGCAAATTCCACACTTATCGAACGAATTATAAATTACACCATCTTTAATAATTTCTAAATATTTTCAAACAATACTGAGAGGGAGATCAACGTTTTGCCATTGGCGTAATTCTATTACGTAATCTTTCATTGTAGTTCAGTAGTACGCGTCTGGACCGTTAATACGGAATGAAAGTAAAGTCAGATTTCAACTAACACACTTATATAACATGTTAAAAATTGTAAATAAATAATTTGTAATTATAACAGGAGCCTTGTAATTTTTTCGGCTGAAACATGTTTTCAGAGTAGATAAATAGCTAAGAAATAAGAATATGATAGATTTTTCCAGCGGAAATGCCGGAAAAATTACAAAACTGAGTAAAAGCGGAAATAAATATTTTTTTCGTAAATATATTTATATGGATACTCGAAATGTGCAGAATTTCCCCCTGACCATGGTTTTAACAATTATTATTATTAAGCACGTTAGAACCGGAAATGTGCCGATTTCAGTAAGTTTACGTTCTGTTAGGATAGGGGTAACTTGTGTATTGATAGGTTTGTTAGGTTAGGTTAGGATTAATTATTATTATTTGGTTTATGGCATAGTTGGTTAAAACCCTTCAAAGTTCGTAGGTTTACCTAAGCTAATATAACCTAATCAAACCTAACATAACCTAACCAAATCTAATATGACCTAAATAAACATAACCTAATCAAACCTAACATAACTTAACCTATCAATACCCAACCTAGCCCTATCCTAACAGTACGTAACCTTACTGAAATCGGCACATTTCTGGCACTAACATAATTAATAATAGTTCGATTGCAAGTGCTTTCATATTCGTAATGAGGACATCTTTTCGCATAATTTGAGTATCCACATCGCTACATTTAATAAGGAAACAAATAGTTTACCGTTGTTTCTCGATTTCGAAAATGATCCGGCGTTTCCCCTAAAGAAAACGACCATATTCTTGTTTTTTAGCTATGTATGAACTGTGAAAAAATCGACAAGGACCCTGTTCTGTATAGTTACCATAATTTTAAATGCACTGGAGAGAGAGTACACTATATTCTCCTTCTTTTCTTTTTTTACAAGAAATTAAAATTTCAATATCTCCACAGTAGACGGATCGATTCAAATTCCTCACTCACCTTAGTGAGTGATAGTATTTGTAGACCATCCGTCAAAACTGACAGTAGGTGAGTCAAACTGTCAATCATCACGATTATAGCAACTGATGGTTCGTTTCTCTGTCAGTCTGTTCAACAACTGATGGTTCGTTCCTCTGTCAGTCTGTTCAGCAACTGTTGGTTCGTTTCTCTGTCAGTCTGTTCAACAACTGATGGTTCGTTCCTCTGTTAGTTTGTTCAGCAACTGATGGTTCGTTCCTCTGTTAGTACTGTTCAGCAACTGTTGGTTCGTTTCTCTGTCAGTCTGTTCAACAACTGATGGTTCGTTCTGTTAGTTTGTTCAGCAACTGATGGTTCGTTCCTCTGTTAGTCTATTCAGCAACTGATGGTTCGTTCCTCTGTTAGTCTGTTCAGCAACTGATGGGTCGTTCCTCTGTTAGTCTGTTCAGCAACTGATGGTTCCTCTGTTAGTCTGTTCAATAACTTATGGTTCATTCCTCTGTTAGTCTGTTCAGCAACTGATGGTTCCTCCGTTAGTCTGTTCAGCAACTAATGGTTCATTCCTCTGTCAGTCTGTTCAGCAACTGATGGTTCGTTCCTCTGTTAGTCTGTTCAGCAACTGATGGTTCGTTCCTCTGTCAGTCTGTTCAGCAACTGATGGTTCGTTCCTGTGTTAGTCTGTTCAGCAACTGATGGTTCGTTCCTCTGTTAGTCTGTTCAGCAACTGATGTTTCGTTCCTCTGTCAGTCTGTTCAGGAGCTGATGGTTCGTTCCTCTTTCAGTCTGTTTAGTAACTTATGGTCCGTTCCTCTGTTAGTCTGTTCAGCAACTGATGGTTCGTTCCTCTCTTAGTCTGTTCAGCAACTGATGTTTCGTTCCTCTGTCAGTCTGTTCAGGAGCTGATGGTTCGTTCCTCTGTCAGTCTGTTTAGTAACTTATGGTTCGTTCCTCTGTCAGTCTGTTCAGGAGCTGATGGTTCGTTCCTCTGTTAGTCTGTTTAGTAACTTATAGTTCGTTCCTCTTTCAGTCTGTTCAGCAACTGATGGTTCGTTCCTCTGTTAGTCTGTTTAGTAACTTATGGTTCGTTTCTCTGTCAGTCTGTTTAGTAACTTATAGTTCGTTCCTCTGTCAGTCTGTTTAGTAACTTATGGTTCGTTCCTCTGTTAGTCTGTTCAGCAACTGATAGTTCGTTCCTCTGTTAGTCTGTTCAGCAACTGATGGTTCGTTCCTCTGTTAGTCTGTTTAGTAACTTATAGTTCGTTCCTCTGTCAGTTTGTTCAGCAACTGATGGTTCGTTCCTCTGTCAGTCTGTTTAGTAACCTCGTTCCTCTGTCAGTCTGTTTAGTAACTTATGGTTCGTTCCTCTGTTAGTCTGTTCAGCAACTGATGGTTCGTTCCTCTGTTAGTCTGTTCAGCAACTGATGTTTCATTCCTCTGTCAGTCTGTTCAGGAGCTGATGTTTCGTTCCTCTGTCAGTCTGTTCAGGAGCTGATGGTTCGTTCCTCTGTCAGTCTGTTTAGTAACTTATGGTTCGTTCCTCTGTTAGTCTGTTCAGCAACTGATGTTTCGTTCCTCTGGCAGTCTATTCAGGAGCTGATGGTTCTTCCTCTGGCAGTATGTTCATCACTGGCAACAATCAATGTGTTGTTTAGTAATATGAAACTTACTACAGGTGCACTGTAAATTCAAACGATTGTCTATGTATCTATATTTTACTTTTCTAATACATGTTCCTAATTTTTAATTTTTTTCCTACCTGTGTTCTTTGATTTTTTAAAAATAATCACGCAATTCTGATAGTATTTTCCACGAATACATTCGTTTACGTGTCTTCAATCTTCAAAAATATTCTTTTTGGATTTATTGTAATAATAATGTTTTCTATTGGAAGTATACTTTAATATGACTAAAAGATACTAAAATATGAGGTAAACATAAATTATTTTAGTTAATCCAACTTAGCCACAGAGAGCAAAGAACCAGAGGTCACATCCAACATCCAATAGTGCGCTGAAGGGGTTCCACACTCCCTGTGGATGGCTGGGCCAGCACTGTGTCAGACCCTCTCTTTATCCCCCTCCAAATCCTGAAGTATAACTGTTATATAATTATTAAAATAAATTTATAAAGATTTATATTAGTAGTAAAAGATACCAAGGCGTTCGCTACGGCCATAAGTAAGTGACCTCTCTTTATTTCATTGTGACTTAACCTAACCTGGTGATAACTAACGTTTGGTTTTTATTGCTGGTATAAAAGGCACAATTCCAAATAGGTTATTTACAATGTATAGATTGTTGTGGGGCTACAGCTTGTAAGTTCTGGAGCTCTGGCACTAAAAACTTGTTGGACTCAAACATCAAACAGTATCTCAACAAAGACAAGTATCCTTGATGGTATCGCACGCCCAATCGGCCGTCCAAACGGGCGAAGGAAGCGCTTCCGGAAGGCCAAAGATACAATAGCTTCATGAATGGAGCGGTAGCAGGCGGAAGCTACCAGCGAGGAATTTCATTAGGCCCCGCAGTCTCCGGAAGCGGTTGCGGTGTGGCTGCGGTGTAGGCGACATCTGGAGAACATTTAGTTAAGTCATCTGGACAGAATTACGACAACCTCGGGCGGCCTTAAGGCTGAGGATTGCGTTGGGAAATGAGGGTTCAAACCTGTTAAACAGTCCATTGTAAGAGTATTTATATGTGGAATTCGTGTGTTAAGATGGCCGTCCTAAACTGCCAAGCCATTGCTAGAAAGTTGATTGATTGAAAGTTTAAGACTGCCAGCGGGCTAAAACTGTTAACGGTTTTTTAACTTAACTGTACGGTTTGTGTTATTTATTATTATGAGTTACAGTGTACACTTTAGGTCCAATCTAGAAGAAAGTAAGTTGACATCATGGTTTTTTTTTATTAAAAATTGTCAAGAATCATATTTAAAGTTTCACATAAATGATAGTAACAAAATTATAAAAATACGTAGTTATTTACAAAAACCATACAAGTACAGTTCAATACCACTGTAGGTGTATGGGTGGGTGTCACGAGCGCAGTGAGTGGCGTGTTGGTACATGTAACGTGTAAGGATGACCATTAGTAATCAAGGGAATAACTAAATTCATTGCAGTTATGATTAAATCCTTCTTTCATCCAATTAAACTTAATGAATTGTATTATCAATATAGCATATTTTATTTCTTATAACATCTATTATATTTATGATCAAAGCCCCTCTGGGTAGATTGATTAAAAACAATACAACGTTTAGTCATACTATTAAATGACAATTCAAATGTGACGAACCGAATCCTAAGAACAGAAACCTACGTGTTTGGCGTTTTACATCATCCATCGAAGCCAGTTTCCATTGCAAGTCATTATCGGATTCTCAAACAAGTACATACACTAAATTGAAATTCAACCGTCCAAAACGCGCACGTTCACGCGCTGCATGGAATCACATAGTAAGAAATAGACAGTGATGGAACAGAACTAGTATCATCAAGTCTGTATTAGACGTAACAACTTTGTATTGCATCTACACTACATGACTGACACGACTTACTCACTTAGTTACTGTTGTAATTTCTTTCAACTTCATTCGCCTTCATGCCAACAACATTTGAGCTTTTCCAGTAACGCCAAGTTTATAATACTAAAGTAAGATAAATGTTTGGTGTCATTCATTCATATACGATTGTGTTATTTCAAATCGTATATGAATACGAATTTTTACAATAAAATAAAATAATTTTTTTTTGCAATAAAATTTCTACACTTCATAAATCGTTTGTAAAAATACGTGAGCTCCAAGTTATATATATTTGGATTGCTTAAAGAAAGATAAATAAATAAAAGCAAATATTCTATTTTCACCACGTTAAACTAAACACTGAACTTTTTGTTGTAACTAAAATGTAATACGTCACTGTACTTAACAAAAACACATATATAATTCAATTCTGAAAGCACTTGATCAGTCCTTGAAATGACAAGAAACTATTGTTATCCATATTAATTCACGACATGGCCCATGTAAATTTCTACAGTAACAAGCCAGGTTTCATTTTTTAAGCTTTATACTTTTAAAATCTGTAAAGATTACAGATTAAAAAATATAGTATAGATATTTTTAACGAATATGTGACAGTTTGTAAACTTATAAAAGTAGACGTATGGGCAAAATAATAAAACGTCCAAATAATTATTTGTTGAAAACTAAATTTGTCTTTACAATATAAAATTACCATTTAGAAATTATATAATTGTTTTACTATATTTAATCCAAGGGCGTATTTCTTATGGCTGTTTCATAATTTTAAAATGTTGGAAATAAACCTACGAAAACAATTACCAATCATGTAAAAGGTTCCTAAATCGAAATACAATGATTATGAGATATTAAAAAGATACACCAATGTATACATAACATAAAAACATAATTTTATACAAATAATTGATCCTATTTCTGCCAAGCTATTGATATGCGAAATGCTTTGTAAAGGCGAATTATGTACCTCATTTTAAATTATATTTTGCTTACTAATTTTAGTGTATTATAAACATTATGTTATTTCAACCCTAAGGACATTCATAATTTAACGATATGCTGTAACCTTCATAACAACAATATTTGGCATGAAATATATGTTTTAATGTTATTTAACATATATATCACTAAAAATAGGCTTGTAAAAAAGACCCAATTGGAATGTTTCGCCATGTCTAGGGTTAAAGCAATGATTACAGATAGAATATTCTAGAATTCTATCTGTAGTCATTGGTAAAGGTATCCTCCTTGCCCAAGCTTGGACCTTCCTCCTGACCCCGTAGGGCCCCAAGGACCGACGTGCCATCTGGCCTCCACGTGGCCGTTTCCTTTCTTCCTCAACGTTTATGGTCTCAACTCCCTCCATTTTTGACTGACGTTGACACTGCCAGGTGCCACCTTCCAGCCTAATGCCCATTAGGGGTCCAAACTGCTGCTGTTTCTGGAAATATTTTCAAATGTACATGTAGAGGCGAGTGGGTGGGTCAGTACCACTGTACGTGTAGGGGCGGGCGGGTGGATCAGTACGTAAATAAATGTGTATGGGAGCAAGTTATTAGTGCTTTCCTACATCTGTCCACCTGTATTCCACAAGTGTTGTACTCGCTGTGCCACGTGCATGCCAAATGTGCAGTCTACCGTGTCCAACGTCTTCAAGGCTTGGTTACTCCATCAACGATGTGTTGGTATTTGGGTTGGTCGATAACACTGTAGGTGTATGGGTGGGTGGGTGGGTCAATACCACTGTATGTTTATGGGAGGGTGGGTTGGTCGATCGATACCACTGTAGGTGTATGGTGGATGGGTGGGTCAATACCACTGTAGGTGTATGGGCGGGCGGGTGGGTTCAATCAACTACTCTGTCTGGTATGTAACGACAGAGTAGTTGATTTAAAATAATTCTCATGCTTTTAGACTTGAAAACTGTAATTCAATTGAACGTTTATAATTACATAACTTTTACAGCTTTCGTGATTTCTTATTCTCTTTCTAGCATCTTGAGTTATAATTGCTTTTGGGTATCTATAGGTTTTAGCTTTTTGTTAGTTTACAGCGATTTTAAGTGTTAGTGTAATAACTCATGCACACTCTAGTTCGGACACTTTTCATGAACATTAATGACAGTTGTTAATGTTTTAAAAGCATTTGGAACACTTTCACGTTTTGAATTATGAAACATAATTGGTTAAAACCCTCAAATTGGTTTTGTTTATATATTGTGTGGAACCCTATTAAGATAAAGTTAGGCAAACATATGCATCACGTAACGAGCATATCACATATGTTGCCTGATAATGAACATCATTAATTTAAAATGAATGGTCAATAGGCTTCAC
This sequence comes from Stictocephala bisonia, assembly GCA_035578905.1. NCBI lineage: Eukaryota > Metazoa > Arthropoda > Insecta > Hemiptera > Membracidae > Stictocephala > Stictocephala bisonia. The sequence goes on from JAQJVL010001026.1 coordinate 204,854, forward strand.
AAATGTTGGGTACTGCCTCACTAATTTATCTAACATTATGACTGAAAGCAAAACTGCAATCACAAAAATGTATTAATATGATCATCCTGGCTTAGAAGTTGAGGACAATTTTATCAACGATTCACAAACATTTAAATGACTACAATAATATCAAAACTCCTTAGAATTAAACTTTACTAAAATCTTAAAAACAAAATATTCATAGCTCATGTAACATGATCTAAAACAGTGTCGCCATAACTAATAATCACGTCTGTAATGTTGTAACATTTCTCCTTTTCTATTTATAGAACATCACAAACATTTTAGTTATAACCTAACTATATTAATCTCCGGTTATTAGACTCTTTATCATAACTTTATTACGCCAGCTAGGACTAATATCATCATCAAACCAGTATCACCATAAACTTCAATCTAAAAATGTCGCAGGCAGAAACTGTCGCTGGAGAGAGGTCGAATGACGGGCATGTATGTTTAGACATGTTTACACTTCGACAGGAACTTGGCTGGACTTAGTGAGGGTTATGCCGCACTTCAACTGATTTATGAAGAGCATACCTCCAGTTTAGTTGTACTGTATTAGGCAGCTCTCCAGTATACAGACCAAGGAGGTGACAAAGCCAATTTGTTTTACCAAAGCCCTAGTATGGATTTAGTCAAGGAACGACTAAATGTTCACAGTGGTAGTAGCCATGTTATATTTATATCGCGTAAGAGAAATGTTAAATATAGAACATCACTGTGACTTAATGACTTTTCGGGAAATTATAATTTTATCTTTTGAAATAGACTCCACTTTTTAAAAGTTTTGATTGTTTATTTGTATTTTCATAAAAATCATAACTAATAAACTAAAAATCACTATATTTTAATTTGGTCATATATTAATATATAAAAAAAGATGATTCACGTTTTATTGTACTCTTTCAAACGATTCAAAAATTAAAATTTTTCGACAAAACAACATAGTTAATTAACGATATGTCAGATAATTATAATGTTTGAATCGTTTGTAAGAGCTTAAAAGTTACTAGAGTAAGTTACTTTTGTAAAAAAACTTAATTTTTATCAAATAAAAAAATATTGATTTCAACTTAATTACTTTCTGATTTTTATGAAAATGTAAAGTAAAAATCAAACATTTAAACGGTTGATTCTTTAGTAACTTTTACGTTCTTAAAAACGATATAAAAATTATAATTGTCTAACAAATCGTTAACTCATTGTGGTATACCAGAATTATGGAGACTAAGTAGCTGTGCAGACTCTTAAATGAATTTCGTTTAGCGATCCTAATTTAATGTATCCTAAATAAATAACTTAGACATGAAAGATTTTACATTTATTTTAGATTAAATAAATATAAGCATTTATTTATTTAATTTAGATGAATGAATAACAGATCTATGAATCTAAAATAAATCTAATCTAAAATAAAAAAAAGATTACATATATTTAAGCTAACATATTACATCTTTGTAAGTATTAGAAATAACTAAAAAAAAACAATAAAACTATTGAAGCGTAAATTCGATAAGGCCACTAATATATACCGGTTCATAATATACAATAGTATTTTATTGTACAGTACATTATTCCATCGTAATCGTACAACTTCTGTATGTCCGAAGTGCAGTTTTATTGAAAATGTCTTGGCGTATTTTTAATAAATAATCCTGATCCATATTTACCAGTCTTGACTTAATAATCAATAATAATGTTTTATAGTTTAGATAATTCACATGTATTGCAATAGTCAATCAGTATGAAATGCCTTTCGCTTAGGACTACTCATAGATCGCATTCTTATTCATACAAGTATTATTCTGTATGATACAGACAAATTACTACAGTTATTACTCCTTTTGCATATATTCAGCATCCCAGGCTCTCTTTGGTTACATTGTCTCCAAATTTTGTACTATAAATTCAGTTGTCTTTGTTGGAAATATTGTTTCAATCGGGTTATAAATGTCTTGTGGCACTTTTAATTGAGTTTGGTTATGTGTTGACGAAGACAACGCCTCCCTGTGAAGGATGTGTATTCATGAAAAACCGTTCTGGGTCTTACGGTTCGATATCTCTCCCTGCCTGTGACGTTTGATTATAGGGTCTACTTTATAGCTTTGACAATTTATACGAAATATAAAACAATAACAATTTCAAATTAAGATTACGAAAGCTATTTACAGAAATTCGTTCATATGAAATTGAAGAGTTCTAAGAAAAAAGATTGAGTATTCTATGAGTATCTTTGAAAATCCTACAGTTGGCCTATTACTTTATCTTATATTTATATATTTCATTTTATATATCGGTTATTTGTGTCAATAAAGTACTATTACTATACCACTACTACCTCTCATAGAGTCATCCGGCCATTGGAAGTTTGCAAACAGCCGTAAAGCACTCTAGCAGTGAGCGGGACACGTGCGACCGCCGCTGTCAGCTGCCGGCGTGTCACGTCACGAAGGAGACACGGCTATTTGAAATGAACACCGCAGAATGAGATGATTATTATTTTACGAAACCTGATTATTTCCGTTTCAAACTGACACTATTTGTAGCATCACAAGCGAGAAATTACATAAATTTCGCACTCTAGCCATGGTTTTATACAAACATTTCTCAAATTAGTATGTTCAAATTATTTCAAAAATTCTTATAACATAAATTTACTGTAAATTTGATTCAACATTTTGAGTTAAAGGTGTAAATAAATAGTTATATATAAAACAGTGTCTTGAAGTCTGGACTGTGCTGTTAAACGTTTTATTGAAATGTGTTGTGAAACGTTTTATATCATACCTCAAGGCCTTGGAGGTGTTATGACACGTTTTATATCATACCTCAAGGCCTTGGAGGTGTTGTGAAACGTTTTTATATCATAACTCAAGACTCCTTGAAGTGTGTTTTAAATCGTTTTATATCATACCTCAAGGCCTTGGAGGTGTTGTGAAACGTTTTTATATCGTAACTCAAAACCCCTTGAAGTGTATTTTAAAACGTTTTTTATCATATCTCAAGATATTGAAGTGTGTTGTCAAACGTTTTATATCATAACTCAAGACCACTTGAAGTGTGTTTTAAAACGTTTTACATTATTTCCCTCCAACCGGATTTAGATAATTTGAATTGCTGAAGCTAAAAACTGCAAAATGTTGGGATGACATTATAAACTGAGAGAATCAATTTTTACAACTTTAGATTCTCTAGTACAGTAGACGAACATGTACATTCATGTTCTTATAGAAACTGGTTTATTTATTACTTTTGATCAAATTCTATACCTTTCTTTATTTATAAAATATCATTTTAGAATTCTAAAATAATCTTTATTTTTGCTTTGGTTGCTAAGTTTTGAATGTATAAGTCTACTATTAAATTAAAAGTTAAATAAATATGTATGTACGCTCGTTTATACAGACAGATGAGACAATTCCTGTATTCAGGCACACTGTTTTCAGATATTTGTAATTGTTCTGGAAAAAATAAAGTACAAATCGTTGGATTATTAAGAAATTTTTGTGGGGATTGCTAGAAAATACAAAAATATAATTAGCATCGAAGGTTGATATTTTAATTGAAAAGTTTATTCTAAACTATTCAATAATAACAAAATAATAAATAACGCGACTAAGATGTTTAAAGGAGATTCTTAATGGGGGGTCCACGAGAGCGTTGAGGCAGTTTAATTGTCTAATTGTCCTCAGATTGGACTGAGGATCAATTAGCCTAATTGATTGTTGATGTGGAGTTGAGGCGCAGACTATCTGGGATGGCGATCAGGAGGTCAACAGCGCGGGTCAACTTTCCCTTCAGACGACTCTTGTTTCATTTGTCTTCATAAACGATGTGCTGTGAAGGTCTTGTCATTGTGTTTATGCCTGTCTTTATACACATCAACACCGCTGAGTGTGTTATTGTGACGAGGCAGTTTCACATTCATACAAACTGATTTTTTAATCACGGATTATTTTTATAAATTTTCAGTGAATAGGAATCATCGAATCCTTAAAAGGTGGGATTTTAGTTCTTTATTGTATCAGATAGTGTGTCGGGCTTAAATGAATTCGGCAAGTTTTATCTGCTCCGATTGAAGGGGGAGTATAAACCACAAATCTCATAAAACCGTCCCCAAAAGAAGGGCGTGAACTCGGTAACTTTGGAGGAGCAGAAGGAGGTAGAGGTGGCAGTAATACCAATACCGGCGTACAAGAAGCGTAATTATATCAGTTAGGAGTTGTAGAAAGAAAGTAGAGATTAATATAAAAACATGTCCCATTTGAGTTATTTTTTTTAAATATTTCGTTGACCACAAGCCATCACATGTGTTTCGTATTTACAATGTACCAAATCGTCCACTAAACCTTAAAATGTGAGCAAATTTTTTTTATATTTTTTATATTATATAGCTAAAAGTCCTATAATAAAACACAAAACAAATAGTTTTAGTAATTAATATAACAGATTTTCATTTAATTAATTTAAATAGAATTACAGCAAATGTCAATGTACATGACACGTGTACATTTTATTCTCTTATGCTAACTGAGAATGTGTTAGCACAAAGTTGACTAATTTTAGAGACAACTTTTTCCGATCACAATTATTTGTTTATGTTATATTTCATCCAAGGTGCAGTTATTACGCTTCAAGATTGCCAGTTTATATATAGAAAATGAAAGATGTAAATGTTTGTGTTTTTTGGAGTGCTGACAGACGAGGCGGGCCGAGCAGATGCCTGGCAGGCGTAAACAAACTAAGGTCTGGCGATTGGGATCCCTGCCTCGCTTAAAGTGAATATCAAGGCAAACATAAAATGTATTACATGAATATTAAATATATTTATACCCTATACCCTTACTGTATAAATTACAATATACTTATAGTTTGGAACTAAATGTTCTTGAAAATGTTGACAAATACAATTGTTATCAAACCCAAAAAATCTGATGGCACTATCTACGAACACAAAAAGTTTACCAAACAGAAATTTTATTTGTTGGTATTTAGTTTCAAATTATTTTTCAACGAGAAGAGCTTCTAAAGATGTTGTATAATCTAAATATATTTGGAAAATACGTAAGAAAGTTATATTATTAGTTCAGTATTTAGAACAAGTGATTGTGATTATGAACTGCCAAAATTTCAATTGAAAGTACCAATATAATTGCCGTTTTGGTCTATTTTCGCGTTGTAAACGTAACTTTTGAAGTGATAAAGATAGGTAAAATCTGTATGGCAACAGTAAAATTAAATATATATCGTACAAAAAAGAGGAATGATTGTAATTACTAAAGTATCACAAGTGTCTTCTTTATCAACTTCTCTTGCATGGACAATATCGTCGCACAATCTTCGACAGCTCTGCGGAAGTCCTTGACACCGTCAGAACAGATGTACTCTGGGACTGATATATGATTCACTCTGTTGTTTATAGAAGACTCTCCTTTTTTTAAGTGTTGCACATATTTTAGGTATTAGTTAAATATCCCGAATAGTTGGTTTTGCTGGTTCATAGGCTGTGTCGTTATTTTTGGTAATTGCTTTTTTTATATGACAGTTACAAAAGTTAGCCAAACTTTATCCTTCCAACCGTAGTGTTGCTATATAAACATGAATTTAACGTAAATTTCCTTTAATTTACATGTTTAAACGTGCTAATATTTATGCTTTAAATTGTAGGTAACCGTTGTGAATAGATTAACTACCAGCCTAAATTGTTTATACACGTTTACGTTTATGAGGCGTGAATAGATTAACCACCAGCCTAAATTGTTTATACACATTTACGTTTATGTGGTGTGAATAGATTAACCACCAGCCTAAATTGTTTATACACATTTACGTTTATGTGGTGTAAATATATTAACCACCAGCCTCAACTGTTTATACGCGTTTACGTTTATGAGGTGTGAATAGATTAACCACCAGCCTAAATTGTTTATACACATTTACGTTTATGTGGTGTAAATATATTAACCACCAGCCTCAACTGTTTATACGCGTTTACGTTTATGTGGTGTGAATAGATTAACCACCAGCCTAAATTGTTTATACACATTTACGTTTATGTGGTGTATATATATTAACCACCAGCCTCAACTGTTTATACGCGTTTACGTTTATGTGGTGTGAATAGATTAACCACCAGCCTAAACTGTTTAAACACGTTTACGTTTATGTGGTGTGAATAGATTAATCACCAGCCTAAACTGTTTAAACACGTTTACGTTTATGATGTGTGAATAGATTAACCACCAGCCTAAATTGTTATACAGTTTACGTTTATGTGGTGTGAATAGATTAACCACCAGCCTAAACTGTTTAAACACGTTTACGTTTATGTGGTGTGAATAGATTAATCACCAGCCTAAACTGTTTAAACACGTTTACGTTTATGAGGTGTGAATAGATTAACCACCAGCCTAAATTGTTATACAGTTTACGTTTATGTGGTGTGAATAGATTAATCACCAGCCTAAACTGTTTAAACACGTTTACGTTTATGTGGTGTGAATAGATTAATCACCAGCCTAAACTGTTTATACACGTTTACGTTTATGTGGTGTGAATAGATTAACCACCAGCCTAAATTGTTATACAGTTTACGTTTATGTGGTGTGAATAGATTAACCACCAGCCTAAATTGTTATACACGTTTACGTTAATGTGGTGTGAATAGATTAACCACCACCTTAAATTGTTTATACACGTTTAGGTTGATGTGGTGTGAAATAATGTATATAAGAAAGAAAACTTGATATTGACACAAATCGTATTACCAGTCCGATAAATCAACAGTTTTGAAAAAGACAAATAACTTTCATTACAATTCACGTATGCAATTATCATAATATAAAGGTTTTTATTTAACGACAGTTGTTGGGAGAGATATAATTGTACCTTCAATAGATATCTCATGTAATAGGAATATTTGTGCCAGTAATTTGGTTAGTTAGTGAGGCCCGCAACCACAGCTGGTTTAAACTGCATTACACTTTTATGGCACTACACTAGCTATCCACAATGGACCAACTTTTAGCATTAATTGAAAAATCTACTTTTGTTTTTAAAATCAGTGGTATAAATATGCTATAGATTATTTCTGAGTGTGCACTAAAATAAAGTTTAACTATTATTGTCCTGAATAGTTTTTATATGATTTCATTTTTTACAATTTTATACTAAATTTAATATTTAATTTTACTTATCCGTAAGTTATTTTTTACACTTTTCCTTAACCGTATTTAATTCAACTAATATATGCCTTAATTAACTTATCTATTAATCTTCTTAACTTTATTATCTATCCTCTATTATTCAGTAAAACCAACCTCCAATGAAACTCTAAATTCGGGTCATCCCTCTCTTATTACAAGTAAAAATAGTAAACAATAATAGAAACACTTATCCCGTCTAATAGTCAGTGAGGCCCGCAACCACAGCTGGTTTAAACTGCATTACATTTACATGGGACTACACTAGTGCTCCTTAATGGACAACAAAAACAGCTGGTAATTTGAAACACAACATTTCTCATTGGACAAACCAACTATGTATGTGTATGAAATCGATGGTTTAAGGGGGTTCGGAAGGTTGTATCTAACACATGTTAATTTAGCCTACTTTATGTACCTTTTTCTCAAGAACTATTAATTGTATTGACCTGATTTTTTTACCCTGTTTTTATGACACATATTTATAGATGTGTATAACTTATGAAACCAAAATAATAATAACTTTAGCCAAAATAATTTTTTGAAAATTATGTAATTTTTTCTTTGAAAATTTTAGAATAAAATTTTTTTCCTGAGTTTTAATTTATCCAATTTTGATTAAATGGTATACACTTGTATATCTATACAAGTATAACATGTGGTAAAAATTTCAGCCTTCTAGCCCTTTTAGTTCCTGAGAAAAAGGTACATAAGCATAAAAAAATCCAACTTTCGGGGAATCGCAATGAAACTAGGCAGTTAGTGAATCAGGCTATGTAATCAGGTTTACTTTTTGTCCTAGTAATGACCATAAGATGGATTATTTGGGTCTTCCTCTTCTTCGTAAAGTTCCTCCAGCTTCCTCTTGGCGGCATTTCTTGATTCTCTGGCCTTTTTGTATATCTCCGCATTGTATATATGTCCTTTTTGTATATAACGCAGCACCGAAATCTCGCGTCTGAGCGCATGACATGTAGTAACAAAATAATTAATAAAACATGTTCTGTTCGTCCGATTTATTTCAAACTTTCGACAAAACGTTCAGGACAGTATGTAATATAATAAAAGAAAAAAAATGGGAAATCCATATTTTGACCATTTTCAACCTTCCGAACCCCCTTAAATATGCTATAAATTATTCCATGTGTTCATATTAATGCCGATCCAAGCTCTGCAGCTGTTCGTGTTCCCTGTGACAATCAACGGTCAGATCTCAATAAGTAACCCCAATAATACCAGTTCAAAAGACGAGTAAGAGAGCAGGTATGGATTTTGCGTTATTAAATATTCTCTCTATATATAGGATGACACTTAAAATTAGGACACATGTCCAGCTTTCTCCTCAATATTTAATTAAGGATTCAGAGATCCTTAATTACATAAGGGACAGAGATCGCAGCTTATTTTGTACATTGACCAATAAAATAACGTTTCACAGTTTGAATTTGTGGAGTGTAATATAGTATCTAGTCGACATAGGGCAGTTGATTTGAATGCGTTGACATATTAATATTCAAGGGAGATTCATATAAACATAAATTAGCTCTCAGAGTTGAAAGAGGTGTTAAAATTAACTCTATTTCCATGATTTAGGCCTGCTCGACGCCCGACTGCTGTGATTCACGGGGGAGGCTATCCAGGGGACACGGTATGGCACTTTGGGGCAAGTTACTTGGAACTGTCCGGACAATATATCAAGTTGTTCAACAGGCGATTGGTTTCTGTATAAAGAGATCATTATATTTAAGCTAATTTGGTAACGTAATTGTTAATGCAACACCAATCGTAATTTGCCATAGTTCGCACAGTTAGCTGTGGTATTTTGGTTAAAAGATCAAAGAATGCTTTGTTTTAAACGCATCCTTTTATGTATAATTTATGTACAAAATAGGTATACTATCAATATAACATTTTGTCAAGACAACTTGTACGATTAATCTTCGATCTTAAACTAGAGAGCAATGCGTTCTTACCACTATAGTAGACAAATAAACAATACATTCTTCTAAATATATAAAAAGACAATCCTGACCCACTCACTCACTGACTGATTCAACATCACCCAGCAAAAACCATATGATATAGAGACATGAAATTTAGTACATATGTTTATCTTATGCCCTAGAGGCGCACTAAGAAAGGATTTTTCGAAATTCGATTCCTAAGAGGTACAAACAGCCCCTCAAAATTTCCTTCTTTCCATAAGAATAACATTGGATTGATTTTAGTAAATTAATGACAGGTGTTTTGTAAATAAATAAACAAATTTAAATTGTATATTTTACATTATACTATTGATGAATTAAAATTTTAATGTTCAGATGTAAACAAAAACAGATGAAATGAACACGTTTGAAATAGGATAAGTAATACCATTGATTTAATACACAAATAATATAATCAAGGGTAATACCGTTGGGTATTTATAGTAATAAATAGATAGTAACACAGTAATGTAAGTGAAATACAGTAAATACACTTAATATTGTGATTTTACGTTGTATAGTTAATCTACTATTATTTTTAGTCAAAAGTCACATGTCGAGGCCGAATGCCGATGTGCATAGAGCGCAGCGAGGGTTGGGGTTGGCATGCGAAACGTGCATGGGTGTCCCCTAGTAGCTATATAAGTATCGACACGTGTATGTCAAAAAACTTCATCAATATTTCTTCATGTAAATGAAAATTCAATATCTATTATTAATTACTATGTTTGGAAAACCAAAACTATTAACAATATTGAAAACCACAAATATTTGAAGGATAACCTAATAACTAAACCATTAACAACACTAATTGTAAGGACTGTACTTTATGGGACAATGTTTGCTGAGTACTTCAATATCCTATCAAGATCCTGGCATTGCATGTTTAGCACTTTTTCCCAACAGATTATTAAATTTAAAGATCAGACCAATGGATTTGTATTTCTTTGCACAGGTCATAATTGTGTACATTATAATACGTACTTTCCTCTGAAACTCTCCATTTAACTGATGGTTTTAACTTTGGTTATTCAATGGAGGGGGCTAGTCTTATATCATTTTTTTAGGTAAATGAAATGAAATGAAAAATGCCTTTATTTATGTGGCGAAGTTAGGACTATTTAGTCCTCTCTACCACCTAACCACAAAAAAAGTAGTAGGGGGCCTACTGTACATTAAGATTATGATACAAAATCCAAAAATGAATCAAAAATACATAAACAAAACAACTTAAAAATATTAATTATACATAATACTGCATGAACAATGAGTACATTTTACACTATTTAAGTTCATTCACAACTATCACTCACACATGGTCCGCTCACATGCACGCCCACCCATCGCAGCCAACCCCCCCACTACTGCAGTTCAAGCAACAATTTCCTGACCTCCGCCCCAAAGCGGGCACGGTTTTCTATAACTTTCAAACTATCAGAGAGAGAATTCCACAAACGACATGAAGTGACTAAAAAGGATTAATTGAAAATTGTAGTTCTATGTTGTGGAATCGATAGAAGTATAGCTCCTCTTCGTGTATAATGAGAACTAATCTGGGACAAGAAATAATATCTTTCGGAGAGATAAGATGGTAAGTTTGATCTGATGATAACATACAACAAAGTAAGGATATGGTATTCACGGAGATTTCTCAGTTTCAAAACACTTAGCCGCTCAAAATAAGGAGTAACATGATCATATCGTCGTAGGTTGAAAATGAAACGGATACAATAATTCTGTGCACTTTGCAGTCTCTCCGAGAGCTCAACAGTCATGTCGTTAATGACTACGTCACAGTAATTGAAGTGAGGTAACACAAGAGTCTTCACAAGCATGACTTTAACATTGTATGGGAGGAATAAAGCAAAACGTTTTAAACTATGGATGCCAGCGAAAACTCTATTGCAAGTTGTAGAAACAGTTTCATTCCACGTCAGAGTATTGTTGATAATAAGACCAAGGTTGTTTACCTTGTCACAGTATTCCAGTTCGTAGTTGTTCAGTTTTACTTTAGGAAAATATTGAAAATCAATTTTAGAAAGAAGCTGTCGAGTCCCTAACACCAAGGTTTGAGTTTTAGTCTCGTTCAGTTTTAGTCCATGTTTCTGTGCCCATATAGTGATTGAGTCAATGTCCTCGTTGATCAAAGATACAGAAGCATTTGCATCTTTAATGGGAAAATGATAGTATATTTGTAAATCGTCAGCGTACAAGTGGAACTTAGCGTGATAAATAACTTCAGTAATATTGTTGATGTACAGGGAAAATAACAAAGGACCGAGGACGGAGCCTTGGGGACCCCTCGTGTAACGGGCCTCCACTCCGACTCAGCATCCCCTGCCCTCACAAGTTGCTGTCGGTCAGTAAGATATGACTTAACCCAGTTAACACAACCATCGGAGAAACCGGCCATTTGTAATTTCATGAGAAGCAAAGGATGATAGATACAATCAAAAGCTTTTGAAAAATCGAATAAAGTTAAAATAGTAACGAGTCTCTTATCCATGGCTAGCCTAATGTCATCAGTGATCTTAAGAAGTGCAGTAGTAGTACTATGAATTGAACGAAAGCCAGACTGATATTTCAACAAAACTTGGTTTTGATCCAGGCATGACATAAATTGTTGATGTACGACTCGTTCAAGACATTTGGAAAGGGCGGAAAGTATACTGATAGGCCTAAAATCGGAAGGAGATTTAGGCGAGGAGCATTTTTGTAATGGACGTACTACAGCTTGTTTCCAAAGAACAGGAAAAGTAGACGAGTTTAAAGATACATTAAATATTTTAGTTATTATGGGCAGAGTAACAGGTAGTGTATCTTTAATAAATCGGATAGGAATATTGTCAGCTCCGACAGCGCCACTGGACATCCTCATGATAGCTTTAAACACGTCAGCCTCAGTTAAAGGTGCAAAATAAAACCGACGGTTGGGGGCCACAGTTGGTGTATTCTCAAGCTCAGTGACGTATCTACGTGCACCAGACATATCAACAGAAACATTAACGAAGAAATCGTTGAGAGAATTCAAGTCGAAATAAATTGTGGGTTCCTGCTTGGATTTTCCAATTCCCAGCTCTTTAAGTTTGGACCATAATATTTTTGTAGAAAGATTTTGAGAAAAGGAATTATAATAAAATCTGATCTTAGAATTTCTTATTTGCTGTTGAGTTCTATTTCTTAGCCGTTTATAAATAGCCCAGTAATTGGCAGATTTTGTCCGCTTAGCACGACGAAAAGCTGAGTCTCTTTGCTTTTGCAAAAGGCGAGTATGATCAGTAAGCCAAGGAGCTGGTCTTTTAGTAACTCGCTTTTTAATCATTGGGGCGTGATCATCAAAAAGATTGGACAATAGAAAGTTAAATTTATGCACCATGAAGTTAATATTGTTAGATGATAAAACTTCATTCCAGGGCAGTGCTGCCGCATCCGACAATAGAGCTTGATGGTTTATTAAACCGTAGTTACGATATTGAATGAATTCAGGCTTAATCTTTGGTGGGCGAAGTTTATAAACAAGAAAGATAAGGTCGTGTTTTGAAAGACCAGGAGCAGAGAGTTGTCCGTGGTGTGCAACTAGGGTCGGGTCAGTAACGGCCATGATGTCAAGCCGTGTCAGCAGTGGCAGTATGGTGAGTGGACACAAGTAACTTAGAATTGAATTTTTGTAGAATAAAATCTAGGGCAGAGAGAATGATTATTGAAATTCCTGGTATGATATACGTGGACCCACCGTTGTAAGTATATAATAAACAATTCTGTAGAAATAACAAAAAAACACTACGGTTAGTTGTTTTTATAGGAAGTGCCATTGTAATGTGCCCGCCTGGTCGTCTGAATTTAATATAGCTTACAGTTAGTTTTTTTGACAAATGTCTTAAAACAACACGTTTAAAAACTAAACGAGCGAATACTGAATATCGGTAAACTGGCCTCTTTCAAGAAAAACTAGAAGGTTGAACCGAGACTTGAAAAACTGACATGATGGGTGGGGGCTGATGAAAGAGACATATGGTCGGTCTGGCGGCCAGCCTGTAGCATGGGGTAGGCAGCTGAAACAAGGGGTCGTGAGTCGTGATTCTTGAGTATATAGATTGTCTCGGCTGTGACACCATTTTCCACTAGGCTAAAAGTGAAGTGGAAGTGAACCTCTAAGTGTGGGAGTATCAGACTGTAAAGACATGGTGACCACTTAATGACCACCGACCTGCAAGAGATAGGGATTGAAATGAGACCATCGTCGGAGTGGTATTAGATGATGAGTTCTCTAATCTCATCATACGTCTATACATTCTGAATAGAACAAATCTGTAAGAACGCTAATCAGTAAGAACTGAGTAAAAAAATAAATAAGGTATTATAAATGATTGATACCCCTTTAGCCATCAGACATAAGGATAAGTTGTTACTTACTAATACTTATAGGATGGATTCATGTCTATATGTCTATTTAATTTCTAATCGAATCATTCGCCATGAAATTTATCGAGTAAGGAAGAAGACGCTAGCTTGATTAGATCATTTTAAAGCTTAGAGGCCAAGGACGGTGATTAAAATATTAGATATCTAAAAAATAACTTGGACCATTCCACTGGCCATAAAAGATACAATAATATAATAGCATTACAGCGTTTTTACTAATATATGTAACAGTGGGTTGAGTGATAATAGAGCGTATTTTAATGTGAATTTAAAACCGTGCGATTTTTTACATAGCATAAAAATAGCTGTTAAAAAAAAACACTGAATATATGTTGTGTTGGTTGCAATAATCCTGCTGTTAGTGAAGTCACGAGTCTCAGACCGAGGCCGAAGGCCAAGGTGAAACGAGCGCAGCGTTGTTTACTGGTTTGGTACGTGAAGCGTGCAGAGGTATCCCATAGTTCTATTTAGTTAGTTATTTATAACATTTAAGCATGTAAATATTCAACTATCAATTAGAAGAAATAATTGTTGGGCAGATACAAAAAACCCAATAGGCACTTTCTTGTGTTGGCTCTTGTATCAGTTACTACTGCCTGCATTGGTGTCGTTTAGTTTAAATGGAATATTTTCGTTGTATTGTAGACAATTCTTATCGTAAAATTGGGAAATACTGAAATTTTTTAATCATGAAAACGTAACTGCTAATAATGATATGTTGTTTAACACGTCATCTATATTACATGTAATAAGGAAATATTATGAAGTGTTTCAGTGAGATTTACTACCATATGATAATGGTTTCAAAATTTTTTATCGTTCATTGTTTTATTTTAATATTCAACCCTGGGACTTACAGGTATGCTCATAGCTTTTAAAGAATACGGAAAACCTATCTTTAGTTAACTTGCTACTTTTTCTCCTGCGGATGTTGTAGGTATTTAGTGTGGTGTGATGGAGTTTGAGATTACTTATATCTAATGTTGTTTTAGTTAAAATAATTCAAATGGATATCCTCCTCCCTCCCTACACTTATTGGTGATTCTCAATTTAATTTAAAAATAATCTTCTTATTGAGAACAGTAAAAAGATATCTTAAACTACAAAATGCTATAAAGTAAACATTAAAAACAGAAAATAAAAACAAAAAGATATTATTATACAAGACTACTCAATTAAAACAGTGTATGATCAACTGTTAACAGTCAATCGTTTTTTACCATAACCTATCTACCCTTTCTGGAGAATGGTTGCTGCTGGGTTGTGACATTTCAGTCTCCTCGAGTTCCCTTGTTATCTTCCAGAACACAAACGCCAGTCAGTCACTCGACATGACGAGCTCGCAAGTCGAATTGATTCTCTGACACACTGCATCTGTCGCCTCCGGTCTAATGCACACCGTCATCCCCTGCGGCCGGAGGGTGGCGACGGCAGTTATTCCAACCCCTGGGTAAATTGCTCTGGAGCATGACTAGGCATTCCAAGTTCGTATTTGACGGATCATAAGCCTATGCTGTCGCAGTGACGTATATTTGACGGATCGTAAGCACATGCTGTCGCAATTACGAATATTTGACGGATCTTAAGCACATACTGTCGCAGTAACGTACATTTTTATTAAGTAGCTTTCAGAATTTATTGTAATAAATAAAAAGTTTTACAAACTGCCGAGTCACCGCTGGAAAATCGACAACCAGTTCTGTAGACGTACAATGTTACGTACGTTAGCCAGCGGGCTAAAACGTGCGGTTCCATTTCAACGGTATGGTTCGGTTTTACTGTTAAAATGAGTTGCAGTGATTACTATAAGTCCAATATAGTGAACCAAGTGATATTATGAGTTTTTAATTGGAAAAAGCTTAGAATGATATAATTGAATTCTAAGAAAATAATTCTAATAATTTAAAGTCCATCTTCAAACCAAGTATAGTATATAATAAGTTCGTAATACGTACAGAATGAAACAACGTTCTGATTTATTTTCTGCATAACAACGAACTATAAAGGAATGATAATTATAACATTATATATTGAATAAAGAAGCTATTGTGTCGGATATAATTCACACGATTCAATGAAAGAGACTCGGAAAAAACAATCCAAGTGTACAGTTTGCGTTTGTATTTTTTTTTGTTATACAGCGTTTTTACAATTAAATTAAAAAGAATAATAAACAAAACTTAGACCTTTCTTTCTTACGTTTTGAATTTTAAAAAGATTATAAGGAATTATGTATAAGGGGTTTGGTTAATTTTAAACTGACTTGATACAAAACGTTGATTAATATTAAGAAAATTAACTCATTTTGCTTTCACAAATTGGCTAATTAAAACTGTTCAATTCAATTCTTAATTATTTTTTATTTCATAAATTCATATTACATTGCAGTGTTTTTTTTAATCTCTCTAGCATACATCTATTTGAGAGATCAACTAATTTTATAATAATGAAATATCTTTAATATATATGAGTAATCTTAAAGTAACTAACAAAAACAAAACAAAAATAAATAAACAAATAAAAAACACCAAGGAAACAGAGTTAAGGAAACCAAACAACATTTGTTATTCAGTATAAAAGTAAATTTTTTCAAAAATGTAATTTTTTTATATCAGTAATCCTAATTTTTATTTTATTTTGGAGTTTATCTCAATTAACTGTTTGATTGTTTAAAACTTCTTTCTGGATCACGACTGGTAGTCCTAACTCCACATGAGCCTCAAAACATTAAATATTAAAACAATGGAAATAAACAAATAAATAATATACATAATCGTAATGATCATATGTGACGTTAGATTACGGAAATTCTACCTATTCTAGAATGTTAGGAGTTACAAGAAATAACAATTAACAAAACACCAAATATCTTTTAACTTTTAAGAGTTAATTAGTAATATAATATGCACTGCTGCCAACTTAAAATCCACTTTAATGTAATACAGTATGTTTTAGAGGTTTATCTGACATTAAAAAATCAAATGCACTATTTAAGTCAGCTGACTGTTGGAGCAGCAGACACTCAGCTGCCAGCCCATGTCACTGCTAGCCCACCTGTCCTACAGACTCGACTCATATTTAGCTCTCCTCCTCCCAGCTACGCCAAACATTTATTGTAGACGCATACTCGTGTCACAGGGAGCAGCCGATGCATTAGTTCTTTGCACCTAATAGCTTTGAGACTCATGGGACGTGACTAACGGACGTGTATCTATATGTATCTAACGGCAAGGTAGAAAACACTGACAATTGATATAAGGTGTGTTAGATGCAATAGAGCGCCGTGACTTAAAACTTTGTCGGAAAATTATAATTTTTAGACTGTTTGAAAGATCGTAAAAGTAAATTCTACTAAATTCACTTTCTACTAGTAAATTCACTTTCTAATTTCAGAAATAATGAAATAAAAATGGTGAACTTTATTTTAATAGTTTATGATTATTTTTAACACATTGATCTTTTGTCATATAGGTCCAATATTGTGACTACCTCTGCTGACACTTAAAAGAGTTTTTGTGTTGAGTTTACAAAATAGATTACAACGAGAACTGCAAACATTCATATAAAATTAAATCAAGTAGAAACACCTTTTCTCTATGGATAATTAAGCAATTGACTCAATTAATGGATAGCTCCATCTTCCAACGAAATTACATAATTTACGCGTTTATAAATGCAGAGAGTGATATATTGAACCTTTATACATAAAAAAGGTTTGGAACATTATGAAAAAATGCAATTTAACTGTTTATATACACGTAGAATTAATGATAACTACAACATGTAAAGAAAATCTGTTTATCTTTTCTTGTATGCACATAAATTCACTCTTCACTTTTATAAATCATTAAATTGTACTGATCAATTTACGATAACATTTTTGGACATATTGTAATCTCATGGCATACAAGAATGTTAGTAAAATAACACATTAATTGTTTTTTCTCACAGCATCCGATACCGGTCGTCACTTTATTTACATTGCAAGAGAAACTGAATATTACTACATCTGAGGCGTGTCTCTCCGGTGTACTATTTTATCTCTAAGACACGTAACCCTATTTGTCAAAATTACAAAGCAGAACCAATTTACCTGACAATGGTGTTCCACAAGGGTCAATTTTGAGTCCAATTATTTTTTAGAAATGTTCATTTACTGTATATACTAAAATAGGCGTATACCATTTATACTAAACAAAACATTTTAAAACATGCTGTATTTTCTATGTGAATTCATTAATAAAAGTGTGGAAAAATCACAGTTAATTCATTATCACTACTTGAGATGTAGGTACCATTATACCATTTTGCGCAAGGACATTACCCTACAAGTAGGCGATACAATGGACAAAACACCATGTATTATTTCAACAAATCTGATAATGACATAGATAAAATAGGAAATCGTATCATTACCAATTAATTACCACAGTTACTTGTTCAATCGAGGACACGGCGCCGACAATGCAACTGGGCAGTGATTCATGTGATGTCTTGTAAATATTAATGTCCTCAACGCTACGTCTAGAAATTGAATCAGGCTGTACATTGCAAAAACTTTCTAGTACAACATCCTGTTGATTGAAATAACTTATTGCCTAAGCCTAGTAGCTAAGGTATCTTAATGATTTAAGCAAAGTTCATATAAGTTATGAATCTTTCGATTATTTGTTTGATGTAGCGTAAATTTATAATAAGCAATCACTACATCGGAGTGTCAAATTATAAATAGCCACCGTTCCTATCAATGTTATAAATAAATGTATATAAATACATCATTTTAGTTTGCACTTGAAATATTCATGTGTATAGTAATACAAGAATGTTGTTGTCCTTGAGTTAATAAACAGCTCACAAACAACGACTAATTGTGGCATTTAAATCAATTTAATGGTACTGTTTAGTGTTTTCAATCCATAAAATTAAAATTTCCTCATTTTTTAATATAGTATGTACAGTTGTACAAATAGTTTCGAATTTAGCATTGCTCTTGTGGCATATAAACAAATATGGCGTCTACGTTTGCTGACTCGTAACTAAATTACAGTAAATCACGGGAATAATTTTTGTTATACTGTTTTAAGCATTATTTATATTTATTATTTGTTTCAAGTTTTGTTTTAGGCATTATTTGTAAAAAGACTTTACTCGCTTAGACTGTGAAATGAAAAAACCCTCCTCTTTGCAAGAAACATAGTGTACACACAAAAATAAGATGTTTTACGGGATACATATGCCTTTTAACGGTATTCACTTCTTTAACATGAGCTGCATGTTTCATTAGAAAGGAGAGGTAATTCCCTCACTCTCATGTAAAAAGACATTAAAACTATGTTATAAATCGTTGTTACATGTGCCACTAATGTTTTATTAAATTTCCCCCAGGATCATTGATTAACAGTGGTACGGTTTTTTGGATTTTTTAGCGAAGCTGCAAAAATAAATACTGTGTACTCAGAAAAAAAAAATAATTCTATGGGATCGCACTGAGCCTAAGTTTTGGTAAAATGAAAATCGAATTGTTCCATTCGGTTAGGTAAGTAATTAGGCGTATGACCTAAGGAGGCAGCAATATGTTAATTAATGTTTGGGAACTAAACCGAGAAAAACATTTTTAAACACTTAAATGTATATATGAACGGAACAGATAAAAGTCTAAATTAATTGTTTAAGGGGAAAAGGATTTTTTAGGGTTTTTATCAATAATTCAAAACTGTGTTTGATAACTATATATAACATTACAAAACTGGTTCTATATGATTCTGTTACACCATTATTAAATTATGTTTATTTAATATTACCATTCATGAGTAAAAATGTAAGTATATGTTGATGTCATAATCAAAACTAACATTCCAATGCCTGGTCCCAACCTACTCATGACGCCGGTCGGTAGACACCTCATGGTATCTGGCATTGAAGTGGACATCCCGTCCGCCAGGCGACTTCAAGAGGGTGCTTGACGAGGCACACGCCCTCTCCCAACGTAACAGTGCTTGTTTAGATGTTTGAGCTACGAATATAGAGCTACCTGGCTGGAAGTATGCTGAAGATCAAATAATCATTCACCCTCTCGAGAGATATTATTGCACCATCGGGTGTCCTCAGGGGTCTGAACTCGGGCCCTTTCTTTTTCTCCGTTCTTCGAGTTTTACTAAATTATTTTACACTCTACAGTCTATACTATGAATTTCTGAACCCTTTTTATGTCTGTTAAACCTAAAATTTTCAGTTTAAGGAATGTATAATGTAAGTGATTTTATATGCAGAATACATTATTGTTACATTGATGTTCTCTCTAATGTTGGTTAATATTTGTTTATTTTAAAAGAACCGGGTACTTTGTATATTCATTGCAAAGGAAGTCTGTTTCACCTTTTAATTTTTATAATATTTTAACCGTTCAGTAAGCTCAGTAATATAAAATACCACACATCGATCATCATCAACAAGGCCATGGCTGCATAGAATAGGGGTTTGAGTTGCTTCTTGTGAATGTTCAAGTTTACAAATTTAAGGAGAACCAGTTACGTCAAGGCATAGTACGTTCATGCACACGTTCTACGTATAACAGAGTATTGCTTAGATGTTCGTATAATTAAGATATGTGGGCCAACCAAGACTGAGCGTAATTTAGACACATAACCTAAAAACCTCAACCATTCCATTAATGATAAATTTGTTCTTGTAACATCTTTGTATCGTAGTAGTATATTTTGTTACATTTCCTGTACACAGGAAAATAATACTGTGTATATCAAAAATATATCGTCCATTTGAAGTGAAAAAATTCAATGTTTAATGATAGGCTCTAAATGTCTAGGTCGTAGCTTTTAATGGGTACATAATTGTAGTATTCCTTAACCATTGTTACAAACATTTATATATCTCATATATGTACATAAACTGCACCAATTTTATTTATAAACATCCAAAGGCCTGCTTTCAAACAACATTTTCACAGGCTTCAATAAGTTCTGTAAGGATCGATAGGAAATCAATACGGTACTGTTTAATGTATTTTATTGTTATGTTATTTATAAACTATTGCCTTTCTGTCATATAATTTTGAACAGAATTAATGATTCATATTTTATTTTACAGGATTCTGTCAGGAACCTGGGTCTCTGCCAGAAGCTTACCTCTCAGGTATGGTGAACAACTAATATAAATGAATTACGTTCCTAAGTAATTATTATTATTATTATTATGGTTGAAAATCTACGTAACCTTTTCATAAACCGATAAGTTCTACGTAATACGACTACGTAGATTTTCATAAACCGCAAGTGCCCATTTAACAACATTTAGTTTTTATTCTTACATTCTTACATATGAGACGCCGACACAACGTTGTTGGTATTTTAAGGCGAATATGAATGGTTATATGAGTGTAGTATGAGTGTAGTCTGGTTACTAACTGAGTTCAACTGTTCCTCAGAAAGGGCAATTTATTAGTAGCCCAACAGCCAGAGCAACTAAGGGCCCTACAGCTTTACGTGGAATCCGAACCACGTAGTGCTGGTCTGATTTTCAGCTAATTGACAAGCCTGATACTCAGTTATCTCCCCCACACAACATCCGCACAATGATTACTACCCAACATGGACACCCCAGACTTCTTTAGTAGTGTCCACGCCGATATCAACCACCAAGCGGACTCCATGTCGGTATTAAGAGGACCGAGCATCCAACCTATCGCCTACAATCTCCCAAACACTTTGTCCCCATGTAGCTGGGTTACAGCACTGCGCCACCAGTGCCAATAAGTGTGACTAAGACATTTGTTTTATAGCGTATTGTCTAGTTTTAAGTAAATTAAACACAATTTGATGGTAATTTATAGGCAATGCTATACATTACTGGTCTCTATATTTGAGCTCTTACTACATTCTATGTGTGAGCTTTTAATTTATCAATAGACTTCACGCGTGAGCTTTTAATGCATTACTGAGCTCTATATTTATGTATTAATTGATCACTAGTTTTCATGTTTGATCTTTTAATCCAATACTGATGTTTTAGACTATGATGCGCGAATTTCTGTATTCCCTAACTGAGTTCTATGTGTGAGCTTGTAATCCATTATTGATTTCTATATGTGAGTTTGTGTGCAATCCATTACTAAATTTTATGTGCTCTCCTACTGAGCTTGTAATCCCTTACTGAGTTCTAATCGTGAGTTTGTAATCCATTTCTAAGATGCATGTAATCCATTTCTATGTGTGAGTTTATGTAATCGCCTACTGAGTTATATTTGTGAGCTTGTAATCAATAGAAAAGCTCACATAGAATCAAAGTTACTCACATAGAACTTTAAAATGTTAAAGTTCTGTGTGAGTTTATAATCCATTTCAAGATCTATGTGCGAGTGTATATGTAATGCCTTACTGTGTGCGCTTTTATTCTTGCAAATTAAGAACACTTTAACTTTGCAATTTAATTTAACATTAAATGATTCTATAAACAATTTAACAATTTAATGATTCTATTAACAAATTAAATTTAAATGATTCTATAAACCCACATGCCCAACCATACACATATGGAGGTATTGACCCCCTGCCTACCTACTCATATAAGGTGGTATTCACCCACCCGCCCAACCATTCACACACGGTACATAAAAATGAAGCATCTTTTATGTTCAAGATAATATCAATTGTAATTTTAATTTCTTTTAGAGAAGAGGTAATATCTCAATTTTGAGTTTGTTAAAAAATGTATTTAGTATTTGTTGTTTATTTAGCTACCCTAATCAGATAAAGTATATTATTCTTAATGAATAAAAGTATATACAGTAACTGAATATTTTAGACAGCTTTTCATCTTAAAATTAACTGACATAATTTTCTATTTGATTGCAGCTTTTATTTTAAATTTATTGTAAAATAATATATTAAATAATATTGTATTATTGTACAAATAAACTCATGTTTACTTGTGGTAAGATCATTATTTTATAACGTTTCACAATCTTCTTTAAACCTATAAGTAACCTTGTTGTAATGCAAACTCTATAAATTTATCTGTACATTTTTCCTATTTAGTTACATTTTCCAATTTGTAATCGTTTTAAAGAGTAACTGTACAAATTTTTTAAATGTGCATGGGCTTTAATGACGTAAAACTACACCAAAAATGTATTCATAGTACCAGGTATGGGGTAGTATTTCAACTACCGTGGTATTCCAACTCCAAACTTAATTTAACTATTTTTAGAGTAAAAATCGTGCTCAGCCGTCCTCCGTTCCGGATTCTCCTTCAGTTTTTTACCAAGGCTTCAATTAATCTTCAGTGGGTGGCGCGCCATCTCAGTGTAGGCGCTCTTAGAAACAACCCCGCACAAGTCTCAGAGGATATACGAATAGCTTCATGAACACTATTTAAAGAATGTTTAAATAAACACAAATGTTAAAAACATTGACTAATACCCTTACAAAATACGCTTAAGAGCATAGTTATTTTGAATAATCACAATAGTTTGCAGGTAACCCTAAGGGGATTCTCTAGTTAATTTTACTAAAAAATGACAAAATTTCCAAAACAATTTTTGTTATTATTTGCTTTAAAATGCATTATCATTTAATAAAATAACAATACTGTTAGCTATTCTTAATTTGTTTTACCAAAAGAAAAAGAATATTTTCCAAAAACGTAATTTCATACTATTTTTAGACTTTTGCAAAATAATTATTATATTAGGTAATATTTGAAATAAAATTAGTTTTTATCTGCCTAATATACCTGTATTACATTTACAACATTAGAGTAAAACAATTTTTCATAAGTTATCATTGTAAAAACCCCTAATGTATAACAGCTGTTTTGTTGAACAGCTGACTACAAATCCATATTGTTTGTGCCATATTCCGAAAGTAAAGTTTTTAGAGTTTAGTCCTACAACAGTTTATACATCTCAGAAACTAATAATGATAACTTCAAAATTTTACATGATATTTTAGATAATATTTTCTAACTTTTGGGCAATTTTCATTGCTTTTATAAATTTATTTGCACATGGAGAAAAACTTGTAAAGATATAAAACAATCTATGCCCCAAATTTTAGATATGTACTTAGGCTACAACAAAAATACAAACATCGTAACAATATATTTATTGGTTTTTTGAGTAATATCAAACTCAAAATGTATCTTAACTTTTAATTAAAAATCTATAAGTATAAATTAGTAAAAACGTTTAAAACATTAAAAAAAAAACTACTTGAAACCATTTTATTTCAATATATAATTATTTTTTAAATCCAAAATATTTATATAAATAAAACAACTTCATATTTCACAAGAGTAATAAAGAACTCGGTTTATGAATTATAACTTTTACTCTAAAAAAAGATCTTTCTCTAAACAATTAAAGGTTTGGAGATGTGTTTACACGGCCCTCCTCAGAGTTAGTTACATGTTTGGAGATGTGTTTACACGGCCCTCCTCAGAGTTAGTTACATGTTTGGAGATGTGTTTACAAGGCCCTCCTCAGAGTTAGTTACATGTTTGGAGATGTGTTTACACGGCCCTCCTCAGAGTTAGTTACATGTTTGCAGATGTGTTTACACGGCCCTCCTCAGATTTAGTTACATGTTTGGAGATGTGTTTACACGGCCCTCCTCAGAGTTAGTTACATGTTTGCAGATGTGTTTACACGGCCCTCCTCAGAGTTAGTTACATGTTTGGAGATGTGTTTACACGGCCCTCCTCAGAGTTAGTTACATGTTTGCAGATGTGTTTACACGGCCCTCCTCAGATTTAGTTACATGTTTGGAGATGTGTTTACACGGCCCTCCTCAGAGTTAGTTACATGTTTGCAGATGTGTTTACACGGCCCTCCTCAGATTTAGTTACATGTTTGGAGATGTGTTTACACGGCCCTCCTCAGAGTTAGTTACATGTTTGGAGATGTGTTTACACGGCCCTCCTCAGAGTTAGTTACATGTTTGGAGATGTGTTTACACGGCCCTCCTCAGAGTTAGTTACATGTTTGCAGATGTGTTTACACGGCCCTCCTCAGATTTAGTTACATGTTTGGAGATGTGTTTACACGGCCCTCCTCAGAGTTAGTTACATGTTTGGAGATGTGTTTACACGTCCCTCTTCAGAGTTAGTTACATGTTTGGAGATGTGTTTACACGGCCCTCCTCAGAGTTAGTTACATGTTTGGAGATGTGTTTACACGGCCCTCCTCAGATTTAGTTACATGTTTGGAGATGTGTTTACACGGCCCTCCTCAGAGTTAGTTACATGTTTGGAGATGTGTTTACACGGCCCTCCTCAGAGTTAGTTACATGTTTGGAGATGTGTTTACACGGCCCTCCTCAGAGTTAGTTACATGTTTGGAGATGTGTTTACACGGCCCCCCTCAGAGTTAGTTACATGTTACTATCGCTGCAAAGATAATATATACATAAATTAAATTAAAATCGGATTTTGGTTTTTGGACTTGGTCAAGTTTATGATGTAGAAAGATGATATTGATCTCATGTATGAGTTTGAGAATCAATAAACTATGTATTGATAGTTTATGTATTAAAATATAACTGAAAACATTAACGGAAGATTTTACAGTCGTCTGGTATCATAGAAATATTATGTGTAAGAAACATTGCTTGTAATCCAATCATAAACTTAGTAGTTCGGACATTGCTGATAATAGTAGTACTATTGGAAGGATAAAGGTATATAACGGTTCTACTTCAGAATTTATTTGAAGATAAAAAAAGAGGAGGGAGGAGTGAAAATTGAGACTAACGAAAAGGATAAAAGGAAGAGTTAGAGATGTAGATGAGGGTTAGGTCAGACATCGAAACTGGACAATTTATGGATACACAGACGGGGGTGAAGACAAAGAAGAAGAGTGAAATGAAAATCAAAACAGAGAAGTAGATGTGGATAGATGATAAGTCTTAAGATATTTACGGACGCAAAGGCGGTTTGTATTGTATTGAGATAAGGTATAACATGGTGTCGGATGCATTACAATACAGTAAGTCATAGCTTTTGGTTGTAAAAGTGGAGTTGGCCACCGATAAAAAAGAGAAAAAGCTATAGCAAAAGAAGGGAAATGCTTAACGGAATGTTATGTTTCCTTTGTTGGTGGAACGGAATGCCACCGCATGTTGTGTTGGCTCGGTGGTTAAGACTTTCGGACTGCGAAGTCCAAGGTTCAAATTCCCACTGAGCCAATAATCGGTAATTCAACACTGAATAAAGTTTACGTGGTCCAAGTAAACTGGCAAGTAAAATTTTTTCTTGAAATATAAATTGGCCGTTAACCAGTTTATTTGATTCAAAAAGTATTTTATTTCAATTCATAGTAAGTTTCATAATTACAGGCTAACCTTTTCATTTAAAAGCTGAGATATATTCTACAGGAACATTTGAAGACCACATTCCGATCTGGATCTGGCACAGGAACGGTTTTCCAGCGGTCCAAGTAGAGTCGCAGTCAATGCACGTCGGTCAGACACTTCGGCACTTGCATGCTCAGAACCCAGCCAGGGTTGTATACCCACATATTTACTAGACTAAAATGGTGAGTTATAAATATTCCTGACCAACAAATATTAATCACGTTAAAGCAAAGATGCACAAACAACTGATGTGTTGCCATTTAGTAAATGTGTGCGCTTGCTTAAGAAACTGCATTATCGTTTATTCGCATTTAGTTATGTGTGTTTTTTTCACTCAGTAAATTTATAATGTCATATCTCATTTACAGTAATTTTCCAGTTTCTCTTTGAGCCACTCATGGTATTTCTATTAGTTATTTAAAGGTATATTTTAATCATTGCTTATTTCAGGAAATAAAATGTCTATTCGTCCTATCTAGGATTATGTATTCCCTATTCCTTCAGATTTATGAAAATAGGATACACTCCTGCATACTCCATGTGCCAACCCTGAAACTCGTGTCTACTTCAGCCTTTGGCCTCGTTCATTATTCTAATCCTGACTTGTTGCGCTCAGCCTTAAACAGTGACTACAGATCGAAGTCAGCCTTTGGCCTTGAGTATTATTCACTCGTTTGGCTATATCGGTCTGCAAGGAACAAAGAAATGTGATTTTCTACCTGTTTGTAATGCATATGGAAATTCATTCAACTATTCTTTTCCAAAAATAAAACCATTTATGGAGAAAACTGTTAGACTTAGAGAAAACGGCAAGACACTAATGTTGTAAAACGTCAAGACACTAATGTTGTAAAACGTCAAGACACTAATGTTGTAAAATGGCAAGACACTAATGTTGTAAAACGTCAAGACACTAATGTTGTAAAACGTCAAGACACTAATGTTGTAAAACGTCAAGACACTAATGTTTTAAAACGTCAAGACACTAATTTTGTAAAACGTCAAGAAACTAATGTTGTAAAACGTCAAGACACTAATGTTGTAAAACATTTAATTCTTAACTCTCAAAACTCTAATATTTCTTTAGATGTGACATTTTAAAACTTTTGTAAGTTATAGCCGAAAAAGGGAACAGTGTACTTTCTATATCCGGTCTGGATGACTTTTTTGAACGTTATACTGTGGAATTACACTTTGTATATAGAAAAAAGCCAAGATTTCAAAGATGTAGAATGATACATACATATTTTCGTCAAATTTTATATTTTCTCTGGCCTCTATCTTTGAAGGCCACCATCTTGTTTATATTTTTTGATAATGTAAAAGTCAAATTTTGTGCAGGAAGTGCATAATATAAGAAGATATTAGACCTATTTATTTCACTACTATTTAAAGTCCCATGACTACCCCCCTCGAGCCCCTTTTCGCTAGCTTAGTTCTAGCTCACCTCTTCACCAGATTTTATGACTTTGAAACACTATTCATTATTATTCATTATTCATCTCTAACGTTCGTAGAGATATGGGCGAAAATGAGGCATGACTGTGATGAGTGTAGACGAACGAGTGTAGTCATTGTTACTATCTGAGTTCGACTTAGCTCAGAAAGGACTATTTATTAATAGCCCAATAGCCAGGGCAACTATGGGACCTACAGCTTTACGTGGAATCTGAACCACGTAGTGTTGGTCTGATTTTCAGCTAACTGACAAGTTTGACACTTAGTTCTCTTCTCTACACAACACCCGAACTTTGACTACCATTCAACACGGACACTCCAGAATTCTCTGGTAGTGTCTATATTGATGACAACCATTGAGTGGACGTCGTGTCGGTATTAAGAGAACTGAGCATGGAACCTATCACCTACAATCTCCCAAACACTTTTTAAATTCGATTTCATTTTAAATTCGATGGCTTAAAACGGCATTCAGAGTACAATTTTAGAGAGAGCATTAACGCTATTTAAAGATGTTAGAAGTTGACTTAATGTAACAAACAGCTACGCTATAGCATACGCTATAAAACATCAACATCAGCAACAATCATTGGAAAAGTGGCGTAGATTATTTTATTATAGAAACGGATTGAGTATGCCAAGTAACATGACATATCGTAAGATACGAAAGAAGAATAAAGTACGAATACAGCATTAAAATATCTTAAATATATTTGTTATGATATTGTTGTATTGGTAATTAATTGCAGACACATCATGATTTTTTAAATTCATACTTATAAATGGAAAAAGTATACCACATTAACTTTCCTAAGCATGAAAACATAACAAAAGTAATTTTGGAAACCTCCAGAATATACTACATGCCGGATAATCATATTTGTTGGATTATGCCATTCTGTCTTAAAGAGGCTTTAGGTAGTTATTAATCAAACTCTTGCACATATTTTTAAATGAATACAAAAACAACTCGTCAACTCACTTTATAAATAACGGAAACCTCTTATAAATTTTTTTATCAACATCTAGTTTCTTAAATAAAGCAAAACCGCTTAATGTACAAAGTAAACATGCAAAAAGGGAAAAGATTTTTAAATATTTATATTTTCTAGTAGCTATTAAAAATAATTTGTTTCTTAGTTACACTACTACGTGTTTGTAGAATTCGGTGGTGACCTTGCCTGGAATTGAATGCCATTTTACACCAATAGTACAATACAAGTGATCGTCAACCCAACAAAAATTAATAACAATACAAGGACAAAAAGGTAAAATATGACGATCGATTTAGATAAACTAATTTGACCATCCTCAGGCGTTAAAGCTATCCTCTGTGAATCCCTCTGTCTGATTTTTCATCATAATATTTGTAATATTTGAACTTATACTGTAATCCATTTTTGTTTTGTGATAGTAATTTGTTTTGTTTTTTAAAACTCATATGCAAATTTGCGGGGTCATTTTCGGTATATGGTATTTGGTATTCTTTTTCGGTATTCGGTCTTTCCCGGTATATGGTAAAGATTGTCTGCCAAGTCTAGAACTAAATTACACTTACAAACAATGCACCTTTGATATTGGTCATGTGGTTTAGACTTACAAGAAAATAATAGGCGTCATCGCTGTTATGATCAATCGGCGCCTTCTGGCATCAGGTTAGGTTAGGTTAGGTTGTAAGCACTTCCACCATGGGTGTTAGGTTAGGTTAGGTTGTAAGCACCTCCACCATGGGTGTTAGGTTAGGTTAGGTTGTAAGCACTTCCACCATGGGTTGTTAGGTTAGGTTAAGATTAAATAAATATAAGTTGATTGTACTTGCTTATATTTACGCTTTATGTATGTGTGAACTTTTTACTTTTTTTGACGATTGCTAAACAAATGGGGGTAATTACGAAAAAGACCCTATTTGCGATCAGCAGATAACCACTAAACGTCTTCCAGCATTTATAGAAACAGGAATGTCAACAGATGACTCAGATGACAACGCCAGAAGACTGACTAATTGCTTTTCAAATATTTTTACTGTTAGTAGATAGCCTATATTGTGACAAACGACCGAAAGTGGTCAAAGGCCTGTTGGTGTTTAGATAGAGATCTTGGGACAGTAGGGCGCTGCCACTCACACAGCTTCAATAGACAACAGAGAATTGCTTTTTTCGAACAAGTTCCTCTAAAAGGAATTTATATTTATGGATAAGATACTTATTACAAACTTTCGTAGTCTAATAAGTAACAAACAAGTCCCCATTAATAGAGAATTTGTTTAGTTTGTTGTTCAACTGTCATTAAATGTTAGAAAAGGTTTTGCTTATTTGAGATATTAATAAACTTTCTATTGACGAAATAATGTATTATTATTATTTCATTTATAAAAACGATTCAATTTAAAGTGTTTTAAGACATTATTATCATTATTTCGTTGTACGAAGACTTGTATACCAAATAAATCACAGCAAGACACCTTGTTTTTTTCATAGTAAAAAGTAATGAAAATGTATAAATACATCGACTGTTTTAGATAGAAGCAAATAGGAAGTTCATTTATAAATGTAAGGTTGATTGGAATGACTATTCTCTCCTAAAATACAGTAAATGTTCCTTGTCTTAACAACCTTTAACCCTCGAACTGACAGTTATTTTTGCCCAGAATTGCAGGCCATTTTTGCCTAATGTGCATACGTTTGTTATAAAATTCATAAAAACATATTTATTTACCATAAATATCCTTGTATTAGGTATCAGCAAGTTAATAAATATGTAAGCTACGATTTAAATTATGAAACACAACCACAAACATATTTTTTTATTTTTTCATTGTATGTAACATTTATGTATATTTTATGTCATAAATCATGACAAGGGTAGGATACCTCCTATAAACAATTTTGCGAAAATAAAATAAAAAATTTTAAATAGGCAAAATACTCTAAATTTAACCTAGTTTCAGAAAATACATATATTATAACTCATATAAGCAAAAATAAATGTACTAGAAATGTATATTCATTAACAATACATCAGCTGACAATTTGTTGTCATGGAAACAGTGATAATCAAAAAATGGCATATCGAATTTATTATAAACACTACAGAATTAATTATTATACTAACATTTAGCTAAACGCATGTTATGTCAAATAAATACATAAAGCATAAGATTATTTCAATATGCATAGCCATAAAAATAGCTATACACAAATCAGGTTACGATATATATAAATATTTGATAAGCTATTTTGAAATTATATATTACACTGATATTTTACATTATATTATTATAATATCACTAAATACACTCTCTAATACACACTGATCAATATATAAGCAGTCTAAAACATATAATTACATATTAAATAAATTTCCATGGTCATATATTTACATACAATAAGAGATCTGACAACGGCAAACTTCCCCTATTCGAAATAATTATGTCATGTCAAATAATCGATGATCTGTTCACGTTATTGACACCGGCAACTAATTTAGATTCCAAAGATACAAAAAGTCGTTGTAGCTTAATAAATAGGTACTATAACGAAAGATAACTGAACTGAGGGCATGTTTTGGGTGCACCAAAGCGCACTCTGCCATCTCGTTAGGCACAATCACGGTGCGCTTTGGCGCACTTTGTCAGTTCCATAGTTAAAACATTGTAATTGCTTTTTATCTATGGTTAATAATATATATAAGCAATTTACCACTCATCAATATTTCTCCTAACTACACGTCCAATTGACTTGAAATTTTGTACGTAGGTTTCTCTTGGCCCATAGAGGCTCACTAAGAAAGGATTTTCATCTCCGACCACTGGACTCCGTCCCACTGGCCTTAAAAATTCCTATTCTATTCCTATTCTTATGGAGCTATATTAATTGATTGATTTATTTGATTAACAGCTGTTAAATTAAAACAATTATTATGGTAGGCTAAACTTTTAAAAATTGAACTTAATTGATTACAGGAGTAAACTATACATAACACCAGCTGTTCTAAAATTGATATAAATTGGATACAGTGTAAACTGAAAGCTTGCTGCACATTTCCATTATATAATCAAAGTCAATATTATGACCGGCGAAGCGGGCGAGTACAGCTTCGAGCGTGTTTTGTTGCTTGGTGTCTGAATAAATGAAAATTAACGAGGATTTGACAGTAACGTGGTTTTCAATTAAAAAAGAATAAGAGTACCAACAAATAAGATGACAAGCTATACTCTAGAGTAATCAATTGCATTAATCGATTCCATCGATTAAACACTCTTATTCCCAAAATGAATGAACAATTAACTGGTTTTACATTGATTTTTATGTAGTTCATTACGCAATTTAAATTACACTTTCAGTATTCTGATTTTTTATTGGTCACCAGCTGTTTTTATTCATTTGTATCCATCCTATTGTTTTAATTTGAAATTCCATGGTCCAACGCTATACTGTGCTAATATGTTCAATCTTAAAGTTTTTTCCAGATTAAAGGAATGTGCATTTAGATTTCTGAAGCCTCATTTGTGCAAAATTTTAAGTATGCATACGACTGTATATCAATAAATTGCTTATTAAATAATAGACAAACTAAGTTACAAAATAGGCATCATATAAGAGTAAATATAAAAAAATGAAACTATGTATGTAAAATCAAAGACCTGAACAGGTAATTGAACAGAGATTCTAAATTAATTAATAATAGTTTTAAATTAACATAACATATAAAATATTTCTGCTGAATAGCCATTGTTGTAATTAAATAAGAAAATACACAAGGATTTAACAGAACACTTTCAAAAATTGATACCAAACAAATCCTTTTTTACCAATTTGTAATCACCACACATTTGACACATAGTTGACTTGTATTTAAACCCTTAGTATAAGGTTTACAAGCCAATATCCTATAACTTGGTGCTATTTATTTACAGAAATCTATTGTCTTTTTTTAATGTTTATCGTATAATTTTTAGATTTTTTTGCTCATTTAAATAGGCAGTAATCTACGCAATGTCAACCCATGAACGCTCCATTATTTTAGTAAATAAAAAGTAATAATGTTGTGGCTGACATTTGCAAAGCAACGAGTAAACTTCTTATAAAAAAAGCAGCTAGGAGAGTAACTTTTTTGCAGAGAAAGCTAGGAGGTAGGCATACGTCAAGACAGCTCACCCTTGAAGGCTCATTTACTTCTTCCATAACATGTCTGAACAGTATTTAATTGATTGTAAATATAATTCATGTTATTTATTTTTTTTGACAAAACTTCGCGCTTAGAATGAATGTTACGCTGTTACTTACAGATCTTACAAGAAATATCCACTAGCAGGTGTATCTTAAATCATTTAATATTTACATTGCTTGGATGTCAACTACTGTACAATTTGTACCTTTTGTACTTTTATTGTATTAAACTCGCGTAGTGTTTCAATTTGTTAATTATTATTATTAATTACTACGATGCCGATCTTAGAGGTATAGGCAAATATGACAGATGAATGAATGTAATGAGTGTAAATGAACGAGTACTAACTAAGGTTGACTGTTCCTTAAAAAGAGTTATGTATTAATAACCTAATATCCAGTGCAGCTAATTGTTTGTGTTTATATTGAATTGTGTTGTGTTTCACTTAGTTTACGTTTAACCTAATCGCGCTTCGCTTTGTTTGCTTGTGTTTTACTCAACGGTGCTTCACTTAGATTTTTTTCACTTAAACTTGCGTTGTGTTTCACTTTGTTATTTTGAGTTTCTCTTAAACTTTAATTGTGTTTTATTGATTTGTTTATATTTTACCTAAACGTGTTTTGTTTGTTTTTCAGCTTCAGTTTTCGTTGTTTTTCGCTTTGTTTGCTTGTGCTTCTCTTAAACTTATGTCGTATTTTACTTTGTTTGTTTTTTACTTAAACTTTCGTTGTG
Source organism: Stictocephala bisonia (assembly GCA_035578905.1). Lineage (NCBI taxonomy): Eukaryota > Metazoa > Arthropoda > Insecta > Hemiptera > Membracidae > Stictocephala > Stictocephala bisonia. The sequence continues at coordinate 238,211 of JAQJVL010001026.1, forward strand.
TTTCACTTTAATGGCACATATTTTTTGTAGCTTATATATATATTTATTTAATAAACTCTCGTCGGCCAATCTTCAGTTTACCACCTTCCAAGTAGATGATGAATGGTGATCACGTCTGAGGAAGAACGACTCAGTTTGCCTTTTGTTTTTTATTTCCTTTATGTGTATCTTCGTCCACGGTGGATCACACATGGTGTGCCAAATGAGCCGAGCTCTCTACTAGTAGAGTGCAGAGTGACAATACTGAGATTCTATTTATAGAGAGCGGTCGTGTCCAAGTCGCAAACAGCCACTTCCGTTGACTCTCGTGTTGAGTTGGCGGTTGCCCAGCGTGTGTGTACAGTTGTGGGGAGAGAGGACAATCATGAGACGGTATTAGGACGAGCCTGAAATGGGGATTATATTGTCCTTGAAACCATCTTTCTCAGAAGACTGATAGAACGGCTTAACTTGACGGCCAGTAAACGGTGTATTGTTTCGGGAGTTTTAATTTTAAAACTATCCATATTTTTTCGCATTCAGACACCAAGCAACAAAACACGCTCGAAGCTGTACTCGCCCGCTTCGCCGGTCATAATATTGACTTTGATTATAAATGGAAATGTGCAGCAAGCTTTCAGTTTACACTGTATCCAATTTATATCAATTTTAGAACAGCTGGTGTTATGTATAGTTTACTCCTGTAATCAATTAAGTTCAATTTTTAAAAGTTTAGCCTACCATAATAATTGTTTTAATTTAACAGCTGTTAATCAAATAAATCAATCAATTAATATAGCTCCATAAGACTAAAAAATTCCATACATTTAAGCATTTCAATTTAATATAGTTAATTGATGTACGTTCTCAAAATATTACCGATTGAAATTACCATTTTCTAAATCCTTAGTTGTAAATTACGACTAAATATCAATAATGTTTTAGATCTTGATATTATATCTTGATAATATCTTCATAAAATTAAGGTAAACCCTATTTTGAATAGTTTCTTTACATAAAAATATGCTTATATTTAACATACATATCGAACTAAAAAGACTTTATGTGAGAGTAAAACATATAAGTTATAGTTCATAAATACATAAATGAGCTATTTTTAAAATGTTGTTCTTATTGTCCACTCTGCAAGAGGAGTTTAAATTTAATTAATTAACTAACGCAGAACTTGATCATGATATGTCACACATTAGGATTGTTACGGAAAGCCTTTTTTACTTGTATATCACAAATTCGGTTCAACACTTGAAACGGGGCAGTCGATTGTCGTATGGACTAATTGTATACTCAGTTAACAAACATCGAAATCGAATCAATTATAGGTATGTGAATCGAAGTCTAAAATAGGTAGGTGGATTTTAAATTGAAAGAGAACCTAAGTTCAACTTAGTTCATAAACTAGACCACATTCATAAGTGTTCCATAGTAAAGTGTCGACGCCTTAGTATAAATTGAAAAATATAAAAGAGTTAATCAGTTATGTAACGAGTCTAAACAGATCACTTGCATTTATGTATTCTCCTTCATCCTTTATAAACGCAAAAGAGAAATTCAGATGTATTCAGATTTGAGACGCGTCATAGTTTGTGCGTATTTTATGTTGAATATGAGTGATTACATGAGTGTAATATGAGTGTGGATGACTTGTGTAGTCTGGTTACTAGCTAAGGTTGACTGTCCCTTAGAAATAGTCTATATTAATTGCTCAACATAGGAACGCACAGCTTTACGTGGAATCCAAACCACATAATATTGGTTTAACTTTCTGCTTACAGACAGGCCTAATAATCTGTTCTCTTCCCCATACAAAATCCAGACTCTGACTACCAATAGGGATAACCCCAGACTTTTCTAGTAGTGTCTACGTAGATGGTAAACCATTGAGTTGACGCAGTGATGGTATACTATTAAGAGGACCGGGTATCGAACCTGTTGCTCACAGAACTTCGTCCCAAAGTAGCTGGGCTTTAAAGAACAGTGCTACCAGTGTCTGCAGACACTACAGGCACATCAGGATAAAACAGCCGAAAATATAGTATTAAATTCCGATGTTAGATCTTCTACGGTAAGTGTCACATGTTTCTAACTCTTGTTCCTTAATTGCAGAATGGAGAGGTTCCTCAGCGCGGGATTGCTGCTCCCGCTGCTGCTGATCAGCCTGTTGAGTCGTTGCAGCTTAGTCAACAGTTCTAGACTACCCCCAGACCTCCTGCTCATCGGTAAGAACGCACCTCTGTTTTTTGTATGATTTCCAAACGATTTTAGTATAGTTTAAAGAACAAATATTTCCGTTGATAGGTGAAGAATACCGTGAAGACTATGGCGATAAGTCACTGTATTGAAAGCGTTTTGTTATTCATAATGTCAGGTATATTTTATTAGTTTGAAATATGTTTACATATTTGAAGTGTGTATTATTTATGCTTTGTGCAACATTATAAATGCTGTATAAAGTAGAATGCTAAAAATATACTATCAAGCTCTAAAGATACGCTGAATGGTAAGTGTTTTCCTGCCAGAATCTTCGTGAAATGATGTTTTAAAGACATCTCATCGATGTTATAAAACACTTTACAAAATGGTTTTACTTGAAAGAAAGATAAAAGTAATAAAAATAACAAAAATCTGAAACACTAATTTCTTCCTCAATATTTGACCTTGTTTAAAAGTCTTTGGTCAAGATAAAATACATAAAAAATACTACAGTACATTCTGGCAAAATCTGACTTTCTTTTCTCATGAAAACAATAGTTTGCCGTTTTTGTAACGTTATTTGTGTTTTAATCAGGTTCTTGATCACTTTCGTGTCGTTATAATGTTCAGTAAGATGAAAATATTTTTAAAAATCACACATTTACTCATTAGTTTTATGAGGTCAGTAACTTTCCCAGTATAACACTGGGTGGTTAGGTTAGGTTAGGCTTTGATGTAGAGAGTAGAGGTAGCACATAGCACAAGAATCGTGGCATTGACTGATAGTTTTTATCAATAATATTCACCTTGTACTGTGCCGGGTCTCCGCCTCACTCTGTCTGAGAAGTTTCCTGCACAGATAAATAGTCTATGGGACATTGGTAGAGTAAGGTTAAACAGGAAACCAGCCTCTCCTGTACAAAAAGGGGAGATAAATAATTTTTAATAATTAAGTATTTTAACATCCTATTCTCATTTTATCGTTCTGTTTTCCACTACAAAGTTCTGATAGCCCATGATAATAAAGAAATCTTGAGTAAATTAAACTTTGCAACCTCATCACATGCTTGAAAGGCCGCCGATGTTACAAGATACTTGTGGTGATGGCGAGACATGTGAATTACTGCTTGTTATATTGACAGCACATCGGTGACAATGGAGACACCCTGTTAGGGATGCAAGGAAGCAGACCCATGCCACGCGGCTCGAGGACAGGAAGAAGCATAAGCGTGGGTAGCATGCGTCGACAGCAGAGAGGTGTGAGGTGAATGCATTGTTAGTTATTGCCGTAGATCGAGCCTGTACCTAGGAGGCGATGTAAGTCTATCGATAGGTGTAATCTAGACTCGACTACTTGTATCGAAGACTGGCATATTCACACGTACAGTTCCAACATAAATGTGGGTAGTCATCTTCGACAGCAGAGAGGTGTGAGGTGAATGTATTGTTAGTTATTGCCGTAGATCGAGCCTGTACCTAGGAGGCGATGTAAGTCTGTCGATAGGTGTAATCTAGACTCGACTACTTGTATCGAAGACTGGCATATTCACACGTACAGTTCCAACATAAATGTGGGTAGTCATCTTCGACAGCAGAGAGGTGTGAGGTGAATGTATTGTTAGTTATTGCCGTAGATTGAGCCTGTACCTAGGAGGCGATGTAAGTCTATCGATAGGTGTAATCTAGACTCGACTACTTGTATCGAAGACTGGCATATTCCCAAGTACAGTTCCAACAAAAAGTGTGGGTAGCAATTTTCGACAGCGGAGTTGTGAGTTTTTTTAAATTTCGATAGACTTGCCATCTTTTCTAATTTACGTTGTATTCAGCACTACTACATTTAACTCTTACGTTTGTCTTGTCTGCATTGACAGTCCTACTAAAGGTGTCCAGGACGTAGCTGACCCGCCAAAGTACAGTAGTTTATGGGAATCCTGGAAGGGCCAAGGGTCTTTTTTTCAGCAGCCCACCTCGCTCCTTGACCTCTGGAAGGACAAAAAACGGCTCCAGACCCTGACCATCTGTACTCTCGAACATTGATTGCCACTTGATAATGACTTTCCAGCATTTAAACCGCTTCCCCTGCTTGATTATTCACTTTCTAGAGAGACCGACACTACAACAATACTCCTCGTAACAGTTTCTAGTTAATGGTTTTTGAAAATGTAGAGATTTACATTTATTATTATTGCCTCTTGGCTTGATAGTGTAGTAGTAACATTTGTTTCTTTTTTTTATTATTTTACCGAAACTTTATCGACACTGGTCGACCACTTATTTTCGGTTTTGTTGTTTAATGCCTGAAATAGTTTTAGTTGAATCGAAACTACTAAATATATTAACTAACTGTATTAATAAACAATAATAAACAAAGCAAATTTAGTGTTAGAACGTTTTATTTTGGTATTATTTTCTTTCTCGAAGAGATTGGATGGTGTATAAAAAAATAACATCTTTCACCTAAAATTGATTTTCATTACATATACGAAGATGCAGAAGATATAAGGGATTGTTCAGAAACACTAAATATTAGGGAGCACTAGACTAGAGTTTCTCAGTGTTCACCTCCACTTTTAGACTTTACGCACAATTCAATACGTTTTAAGTTGATAGTTTAGTTGATGCTGTCTTCGTCACAAACTAAGGTCTACTAACAGTTGACAATATCATAGATTTATTAGTACACAACTGAATCCAAACAGATTAACTATACAGTTTTTTTTTTTTACTTTTTATCCGGGCACTTTCAATTAGCTAGTTTAAGGTAGTAAATAAACATGTATGTTCTCATATAAACTTATATACAGTTAATTTTCAAATGTGAAACTCTAAGATTGCCCAATCACGCAGCAATTAAATTTTAAAGCTCATTTTAAATTCAATAAATAATGCTTGGTATTAAAATAATAACATTGAGATTTCTCATCCAATGTTAAATTTTCTATATAAAATTATCAAAAATCAAAAGCTTTTTTAATAAACAAAGGAGTCAGGTAGGGAAATGCACAAGAATATATATACATTTAGGAGCTGACTAACCACCCCTATTCAATCCAGAGGTGCTCTAGGTGAAGCTGTTTGGAATTTATAATAAAACATAATAAACTGATTACCAAACACACTTCCAGAGTTCGGAATCTAAAATGACAGTTTAAGATCATTTTAGACCAGTCGTCTGCCCTTTCATTGGTTATGCTTAATTTACTACAACAAACATTTAAAGTGCTGTCAATAATTAATATAATGTTACTAAAAGGAAGAGACAACAAAATATTTTTTATGATATTGGTAAAAATTTTATTACTTTTAAAATTTTGATTTAAAAGCTAGACATACGACTAAACTGAGTACTGTAAGTTAGTTGATGTGGTTACAAGTTTTTTGGTTAGAGTTAGTCAGTTTTATTTTCGATGAAAAGGCCAAATTCTGTATATTCCCGCCCTCCCCGACTGTATTTTTTCAAAAATTTTTTAAATAATGCAGAGATGCGTATTTTACGTGTTACATAACTAAAACACAATAATTAGAACAGTTTTCTTATCACATATAATAGTATATTAGATTAGGATAGGTTAGGTTCTGTTAGGTTAGGTTAGGATAGATAGATTAGATTTAGGTTAGGAATTTAAGTTAGGTTTACATATCCCTTTTTTTACTATGCAATGCTGAAGACAATAAATACAGTTGGGGGTCATATAACGGACTTTGACCATGAAAATAAAAACAAATTAAAAATAATCTTCGACTGAGATGTACTTTGAAACAATTTTTGCCTCCGTTTCATTTCACTCGGGGAGAGCGTGGCCTTGTCGATAACTTATGGGTTTAGAGGCTTGACGAATTTGGTATTTAAATGTGACTGGAGCTCCAAGACAAAGAGCTGTTTGGGTCAAACAATGTGGGCCTTCTAAGATCAACAAAAACTGCCAAAAACACAAATCATGGGCGAGCAGGAAAAGTGGGTGTCCTGCGATGACGTTTTGACGTTTCTATCGAAGATAGTATATTGACTAGTTATATAATGCTAGTAGGCATTGTTATATGAAGACACCTAGGACTTGGTTACAGTTAAAGTATAAAATATGAAAATTAAATGAAATTGTTTTAACTCTACTTAAATCCACAGTATATTCTATTACATTTAACGATAAGTAATCGTGAAGGTTAATCACAAAAGCATGGGTTAGCAAACACTAACTGGAAAGGCCAAAGTTGTGTCTTTGTTGCCTCTATACACTTAACTATTTTAAGGAAAAATCAGATTCAGGTAATGGAAGTAATTTGTCATCTTTCCTCAATATTTTGACTGAATCAAGTAATTTCGTCCCCGACAAATTGATTTCTGAGTATTAATCTATATTGTTGCAATTAATTTACATATCGTGCTTGGAGTATGCTTTATAGTGTTATCGATTGAAAGATTTAGATGGTATATTACTATTTAATACACATTCCCAGAAAATGATTCATTATGACTATAGGGGTTTTAGTATTGTTTTGTAAATTTGAAGCTTATTATCTAATGTCAGACATTATTTACTATGAAATAATCAACCTATTTTCGGATATTTAGTGTTAAACTAAAAATAATCATATACATAAGCAAAGTTAATTCACATTGCCTTTCTTATATTTTACTTTACTGAGGAAGATAATTATACGGCATAACTCCTTATATACGTATTTGTTCAATAAGTGTTTTATTTATACCACATTCTTGATTTTACAATAATCATAAGCATGCCGAAGAAGATGTTCTTAATGGAAATAATCTCCACTTCAGGAAAACTATAAACACGTCCTCAGACATAAGTCTCACGAACAGAGATTCACATCAGGGCAGTCTGTGATATGTATGACGAATAAAAAAGATCCCTTCGCCAGGTGGATGACGTCTGGCTTGTCCTGTATCGCACTCTGCCATAACATAACAAACCATCACTCAAGCGCCTCTTTAAGCCCTCCGAGTGCGATCATTCAGTCGTTGTGATCAACTCATCCGTTTGAACTTAATAGGCAAGCTCTCTATTACTCCGAAAAGGTCTATGTACCATCTATTAGGTTGAAAACACTCATGCTGGCATTTAACTCATTTTCAATTTCCTGAATCAGACAACTTATTTTTCCAAAAGTACTGCACGTGAATGCAGAAGACTCCAATATACGAGTGCACGAGACGTGTAAATAAAATAACAGATGGTATAATAATTTAACATTACTAAGTAAAATAAAAGTTATATTTTATGATCGCTTGTAGTAAGTGCAATATTGTTTCTTTGAGGATGTAAAAGACGGAAATTGGTTATAAATTAGCTAATTGTCTTTGAAACCATAATAAACCATAATTACACATATTAAATGGCTGCTCCCCACACATCGGAGACACTGCTGTTTAGTTTGCAATTAATTGTTGATTCGTGTCCAGGCATAACGGGCAGCGCTTTCGAGGCCATACGCCGCAATTTGCAGTATAAATAGCTATTCGTCAGCTATCGGTCTGGGATGTCTGCCTCGCACTGTGGTGCCAATATTCCCGGTCTGGGATGTCTGCCTCGCACTGTGGTGCCAATATTCTCGGTCTGGGATGTCTGCCTTGCACTGTGGTGCCAATATTCTCGGTCTGAGATGTCTGTCTCGCACTGTGGTGCCAATATTCTCGGTCTGAGATGTCTGCCTTGCAATGTAGTGTCAGTATTTTAGGTCTGGGATGTCTGCCTTGCACTGTGGTGTCAATATTCTCGGTCTGATATGTCTGCCTCGCACTGTGTGGCCAATATTCCCGAGTCTGGGATGTCTGCCTCGCACTGTGGTGCCAATATTCCCAGTTTGGGAAGTCTGCCTCGCACTGTGTGCCAATACTACCGGTCTGGAATGTTTGCCTCGCACTGTGGTGCCAATATTCTCGGTCTGGGATGTCTGCCTCGCACTGTGGTGCCAATATTCCCGGTCTGTGATGTCTACCCCGCACTGTCGTGCCAATATTCCCGGTCTGGGATGTCTGCCTCGCACTGTGGTGCCAATATCACTGTCGTGCCAATATTCCCGGTCTGGGATGTCTGCCTCGCACTGTGGTGCCAATATTCCCAGTCGGGAATGTCTGCCTGAACTGCCCTTTGGTGCCAATATTCCCGATATGGGATGTCAGCTTCACACTGTAGTGGCAATATTCCTGATCTGGGATGTCTGCCTCGCACTGTGGTGCCAATATTCCCAGTCTGGAATGTCTGCCTGATTTTGCTTTTGGTGTCAATATTCCCGGTATGGGATGTCTGCCTGCCCAGCCATGTGGTGCCAATATTACCGGTCTGGAATGTCTGCCTTAACTGCCCTTTGGTGCCAATATTCCCGGTATAGGATGTCTGCCTGACTGCCTTCCCCTGTGAGGCCAATATTATTGGTGGTGTCTTCCTACCTTCAGCCTCCTCGTTCAACTCAACTCAGTTAAACTTCGTACTTGAACAAAGCGCTATCGCTCGTTAATAACAGTTGTTTTAAAAATATGTTACTTTAAACTGAAAATCGATATACATTAAGTAATTTAATCTTTAGGGGAGCTTAAATAAACAAGAATCTTGTAAGAAAAGGCAAATTATATCCATAATGTTATCCAACGTTAGTGAATTCACTTTATTATATTGTCTTTCTTAACTGTACTATAGTTAGCCAAATACACTTTTACAAAAATGATTACTTCTCTTAAAGAACATTTGCCTAGCCATATTAATTATTCAGTACGATATTAATAAATGAAAAAATACAATTATTAATAATATAAAATAAAAAAGGAGTCATCATTTTATTTTCAATATGGAATTTAATTTAGAACAATGTTTTTCCAATATAGTGCATTATTGGTTTATGACGATTTTGACAATTTACATATGTAAATCATTCATTGTATTGACTATTTTAAACGCTATGTGATTGGGACTACACTTTAGGGAACCTCGACACTCAGAACATTCATACTACCATTTATAAAATGGCAGTAAAATTTGTTGAATTTTATATATGTAACTTTTTACATATTGTACTATTTTATTCGAATAATGAACGCTGTATGTAAGTATGACAAGTATATTTTTACACCCAAACCAATGTTTTCTACCACAAGAAGCCAAACTACCACATCTTATCTGCTTTATCCTATTGTGCTTTTAAATTATATGCTTCTTATTACTGATAATATTTGCTGATGATATATTTATTGATTTCTTATATAATATTAGTAATCTTGTCATATTAATCTCATCATAAGTTTTTTGTGTATACCGGGCTTGTTACTCGGTTACTTCGTTACACTTTGGGGCCAGATGCCTGAGTTGGTCTGACAAAAACCTCTGTACTATAGTTATAACTCAATAACTCCAACTCACTATCCATGTTTTAGACCCACAGTATTAAATATTTACAGTTATTTTTGTACAAAATCAGCTATGATTAAGATGTGGTAATTTTTTTGGATTCATTGCATATGTATTTTGCAATTTTCAAAGCAAAAACTTTTTTGAAATCTTCCACTCGATTGTCGGCAAGCAGAAAATAAGTCAAGTAATGTACATCAAACATCAATTTAAGTTAATTAATCAGTTTTAACATGATAAGTGGTTTATCTTATTAATTAATAATAATTAATCATCATAAAATTAAATTTTAATTTTAAAAAACCCCTTAAAATTAATAAAAATCATAATAACATTATTAAATTGTGATTATTTACTTATTAATACATAAAAATCAGTGAGTATAAAGCAAGCTTGTACGGGTTTATGTGAATGTGAGTTTATTTATCGAAAATAATGATGTAAATACAAGGCTTACTGGGGAAAATATCGCAAAGAGAGCAGAATTAGCCGTTCATAACTGAGGTAGTAGCGGGTGTGGGGTCTTTCGTGGAAGGTGACAATTACATGTTTACCCCCATAAGTGTGACGAAATGTCCTTTGTTACTAACTGACCGAGCAACAAACTTCCCGGACACCACTTTTTGGGACCTGACACTTATTAAGTTTTCAACGTTTGAAATGTTTTGCTTGTTCTAGTCTTTATGATTGGTAGCATGCATTACTACTCCTACTTATATTACAGTTTAGTGATTACTTTTGTCATACTGATTACCTAAATATATTTATTTCGAAAAAAATTACAGTTTCACTAATTGTGTATTTTTCATTTATTTTAATTTTTCAACAATTTAAAAATTTTATTTGCATATTTTCTCATTTATTAATTTTATTGTTTTTCCTTTAGACTGATAAGTAGACATCATTGTCATTGTATGATTAATTTGGAATAACATCATTTTATTTAATATTTATTATTGTAATACAAGATTTATTATTTAAAAAATAATATACCAAAATAAATTTATAAATAAGAATTTAAATTATTATTTTGGAAAAAAATACTACTACTTGTACTTGCTGATGCTTTTAGAATGTTTCTTAGGATTTTTGCTATAATACATTATAAAATGTTATTTTTGAAAACAAAATTTCGATAGTAAACTAATACAGATTGTTGACACATTTAAATAATCAATTATTGTAGCTTAAAACCACTCATATAAGTAACCACATACATGACATTTATGTAAGTAGTATTTTGTACATTAAAATAATTAAAAAACATGACGCATATTAAATGTTACAAAGACAACTATATTACAGTAGTAACAGCTACAGGCAAATAAATGTTATAAATTAGTTTTATGGTAAAACTGTCAGTTTCTTGATTATGATTTCTTTTTCAACCTTTTTCAAACTTTTGTAATTTTTTACTTTGATTGCGTTTTGTTAATTATTCCCTATCCCTTTTTAAATGAAGCACCCTCTATTTTTGAAAGGGTAACATATTCTTTTAATAATTTGTACAAGTTTTGTTTGATTTAAGTTTGTTTTTGATTCATTGTGTAAATTGGCCTTTATACAATAATTTCTCGTTACTCGTTGTACTTATAAAAACCCGAAAAAATATTTTAAGACCAATATAGTTTCTTATTTTTAGTTAATTACTCTTAATAATTCTTATTATTAAGACCTACAGTTTCTTATTCCTTAAAAATAACGCATCAAAACGTTCGTCAATCGATTCTACGACATCATTAAACAAGGCTCGACCTTGTAGTTACATAATGTAGAGTTACTGCATTCATTGAATATTAATACTTATCTTGCAGATTGTTATTATGAAAGAGATAATAACTGAAAAATAAACAACGCATTCCAAATGGTAGTTAATAACTGGAATTAAAACAAAATAAATTGTAACACATTAAATCATCTTTCATTAATTGAGAAACCGTGCGCCTGCTCTACATGTTGATGCAAAATGGCTACACGAGTAGCTAAATTGCATCGTTGTCGTGAAGGAGTTGAATTATTTTAGCACGATCAATTTTTCGTGATTTTTATATAAAACATGGTATACAGAAAATGATAGTAAGTCTCACGGTAAATATTACTGTTCATAGACATTTAATGTGATGTTATATCACTTCATGTTGAACTAAGTCACAAGGTAAATATTACTGTTCATAGACATTTAATGTGATGTTATATCACTTCATGTTGAACTAAGTCACAAGTTAAATATTACTGTTCATAGACATTTAATGTGAGGTTATGTCACTTTCTATTGAACTTCCTAAATCACAAGGTATATATATCTTACTGTTCATAGACGTTTGACGTGGGGTTATAACACTTCCTGTTGAACTGTAAGTCACAAGGTAAGTATTACAGTTCATACACGTTTGATGTGAGGTTATGTCACTTTCTATTGAACTTCCTAATAGAGATGGAATATAACGCCGTCCGCCCATAACTGGTTATGCCTTAGCAGTTTATGTTGAATCAACCGGTTAACTTAAAGGTTAACGTTAATGTTTTAAATAACGCCTTTCTTGTAGGCGTTTTGTTGTGTACTGCCGTTGATTTTAGGTCGTTTAGACAGTTGGTTAATAAACTGTTTGTGTGTATATAGTTAACGTATAGGTGATTTTTTAATTAATAACACATTCCAATTTAATTGTAAAAACCAATTTAAATAAATAAATAACGTCTTTATTTTGCAAGCGTTCTTCAAAGATACAATACTCTGATTTACAAGGCAACTCTTGTCATAGCATACAGGTAAATAAGCATTATTCTAAATTAAAAATAAATAAAATTATATGACAATCTCTTTGATATGACTTTTAAATAAGTGGTAACTAAGACTTTTCAAAGCAGGGGGCAAAGCATTACATATTTCCGGTCCAAAGTACCTAAAAGCTTTTTTGCCAATTTCTAGACGGACCTTCGGCAAATGAAGTAGGCTGTCCTGTCGAGTACTTCGGGTGTTTATTCCATGCCTGAAAATAAGTTTTTGCCTGAAATATTTAGGCTTTCCAGTCTGAAGAACTTTGTAGATAAGTTGAACAGTGTGCAAGTCACAGCAACCTTTAATTGATAGGACCTTAGAGCTCAACCTAAATTCACTAATGTGATAAAATTTTTTTAGATTGTAAACAAATCTCAGAGTTCTATTCTGCAATCTAGTGAGAACTATTAAATTTTCCCGGGACGGACAACGAGTAAAAGATGGAAGAGCATAATATATAGTAGGAAAAATTGTATTGTATAGAATATTCAAACAAAAACATATTAACATATTAAATTGAGTAAAATAATCTGAGATCTAAATTCTCATGATCTTCTTCATAACAATATTCAACAGGAAAACAGGAAGTTGACGACGTGTCAGACAGCAGACAGTTAAAATAGCTGCGTTCGTCCTGGGCGTTAATTTATCTATGGTTTCAATCAACCGGTTGATTCCACAACTGTTATGGAACGTCAACCAGTTGAATTTAGCGGTTACGTTAATAACGATCCACCTCTACTTCCTAAATCACAAGGTATATATATCTTGCTGTTCATAGACGTTTGACGTGAGGTTATAACACTTCTGTTGAACTATAAGTCACAAGGTGAATATTTTGTGACTCACAGTCCGTATTTGGTCAAACTTCACAGTTCATACACGTTTGATGTGAGGTTATAACACTTCCTGTTGAACTGTAAGTCACAAGGTAAATATTACAGTTCATACACGTTTGATGTGAGGTTATGTCACTTTCTATTGAACTTCCTAAATCACAAGGTATATATCTTGCTGTTCATAGACGTTTGACGTGAGGTTATAACACTTCCTGTTGAACTGTAAGTCACAAGGTGAGTATTTTGTGACTTATAGTTCATATTTGGTAAAACTTCACAGTTCATACACGTTTGATGTGAAGTTATATCACTTCCGGCTGACCTGAGAGGTGACGTGTGGGACCAGTTTGTTGGGACCAGGCCAGTCCTCATATGTTTGAGTGTGGTAATGAATGTCACCTCTTCATTGATTGTAACACACAAGGACCATTGTTTCCTCAGTTAATGGTGTCCCATTATACTCTCATGTTGGCACCGCGCTGTGGAACCTCTTCCAACTCAGAAACCGCATCGACATTGAGACAAATTTAGATGATAAGATTTCGCCTATTATTATTAATATTCATAATTTTGTCCTATAAGACAGTGAAACAAATTCTTCCAGTTATTTTATTATTTTTCATCATTATTTATTATTATTACAATATGCAAAGCAAATTCTATTATGGCATTTTTATAAATTACATACTGTACTATCTTTATTATGTTCATTCATTAATAAGACACTAATAGACGAGATATGGGCGAATATGAGGTGTGAATGAATTTGATGAGTGCATATGAAGGAGAGTAGTTATTGTTACTAATTAGGGTTGACTGTTCCTTAGAAAGAACAATTTATTAATAGCCAGTAACCAGAGCAGCTAAGGAATCTATAGATCAGTGTGGATTCCACACCACACAGTGTTGATCTAATTCTCAATTAGCTGATAAATTTGATATTCAGATGTATCCTCTAGCTAGACAACATTCAAACAATGGCTACCTCCCCAACATGAACATTCAGACTTCTCTAGTAGTCTTCATGTCGATGGCAACCATTGAGTAGACGTCATGTTGGTGTTTAGAAGACTGAGAACAGAGAATATTGTCTACAATCTCCACAACACCTAGCCCCAGTTAGCTGGATTACAACACTACTCCAAATGCCATTTACTAAGAAGGACTACTCCAGTAATGGGAGGAGAAAATTATTGGTGTATTGCCCATTATACTTAACAAAATTATAAAACTAAAAAATTATCTAAATAACACACATTTAATTAAAGAAAACATTAACATTCATCTTTCTGATGAAAAATGTATAGTTTGTTATTTTATGTGTTCTACTTAATTAACATTATTCTGTGTGCTTTTATTTACTCGTAAATAATTTATTGTTAGATGTATTAGTTGAGATAGTACATTTAGAACTAATTTGTTTTAATTAATTAAGAAACAGTGTGGTAAAAAATATGTAAGTTCTTGTATGTTTATACTGATGATTTATAAACTGATCCATACATATTTGTATTTAAAAAAGGGTTTTTCTTTTTGAGGATTATTCCTTTATTCCTACTTTATTATTTGTTTCTATTCTAATTTACCTGATATCAGGATAATATATGACCAGGCTTATAAATGGTCAATAAAGTAGCGTTACTGTACTTATTTATTGTACAATTTAGTCTATGTCTATATTCTTTTGTATTCTCCATTGCTCTAAAAAGTTGAAACTAATTAAACAAATCTGTGTTTACTTTTAAAATAATTATGTGCTTTTAACTTTTTTAGTTGATTTAATTGTTTAAAGAGCATACAGATTTTTACATTTGTAGTCATTGTTACCATGCTCCCATTATTAGATTTTGAACCCTCTGAATATTTTAACAATTTTTAAAGATAATCAGTTATTTATTTTTGTCTGAACTATTGTGTCTTTTGCCATCCAAGTAGTTCTAATGTAAAAACATGTTTTCGTCCAAATATAATAACAATTCGCTTGTTTCAGATGATCACACCATTCATACAGCGGAGGTGGGGCGGAGGTTGATTGTGGACTGTCCTGCTTCCTCAACTCCAGGGGGTGGTGTGTCGACTTGGATGAAAGATGGAGCCACTTTCAATCCGAGCCCTCCTAGGATCAGCATGTCTGTCAACAAGCAAAGGTGTGATAATAGTGACCAAACATCAATGCCATACCTCAGAGGAACTCTGACACCATGCTATTAAAAGTGTATTTAATTAAAGACAGTTCCGGCCATTATTTTTAATATCATCTATTCACTTTAAGAGTGCTATACCTGCCATCAGATTGGATTTGATTCTCTATAAAGCTAATGTTCATTTCAGAAAAAGATTACAACTTTATTTATGAACTTAATATTTTAAACATGACTTTGTTTTTAAGAGAACAGCATTATCTAGAGCTTCTAGGGATCATATTTTAATTTAATTCCCTTATTATTTCAATACAAGTAATAAGGCATTTTAACATTTGAAATACATATTTAAAAACATAAAAGTGTGAAACATCTGTAAGTGAAGTAATGTTCAACTGCAAAATGCAAGTGACAGCCACTGATAAACGTGCTGCCTAGTGGTCAAGTGGGGAAGGGGGAGTCCACTGCCACCTGTTCAACTCAAACAATGGGGATGGACAGACGAGACGACAACCGGTCTTCTAATAGTCCACAGAGTTACGAGTAATTCCAAAGTCAACACCAGGTTGGGTCAGTGTTTGACCCATATATTGACAACATAATTTTCTGGAAAAGACTTTTAAGAAGTTTTATTTTGAATAATCAGTCACTGATGAATAAAATACACATAACCAGGTAAAATTCTGATAAAAGATGAAAATGTCAGTGAATAGTTGTTGACTGCTTATTTTAATTTATTATGAAAAAGTATACAATAAGATACGTACTTGATATCTATTTATTTGGTACTCTGTGCAGCACACTGCTGATAGTAATCAATTCTTTTTTATGCATCTGAAAAATGACGGTATTTTAAGAAGTTGTCTAAGGTTAAAGATTCTATATTTGTATAAATTCTTCAAGGTAATTTCAATGAATATTTTCCCAAGTTCTAATGAACCTGTACATTTTGAATGTTATGAAACTAATTTGGTTGACTTTGACACCATGAGTCAATAGCATTGATTTTATACTCAAATAGATTTCCCATCGAATGTTGAATTTTGAGTCTCAAAATATCAGCTGTTTTTGTGGTCCATTGTGGTGGACAAGTGTAGTCCCATGTAAATATATTGCAGTTTGAACCAGCTGTGGTTGTGGGCCTCACCAACTAACAAAACTGCAGGCACACATATTCTTATTAGATGGAATATCTATTGTAGGTGCATATAATCAAGGGTAATAATACCTAACAGAGCCTGGTGGCTAATAATTCAGCCATAATCCGTAGTGCTAGGAATTCTGAGTAACTTAAATAGATAAACCTACTTTGTTAGTTAATGAATGTAATTATAATTTAAAATTAAGTATTATTTCTCTAAATTGAGGTTAAACTTATCTTTATGTTAGCTGTTTAAATATTTTAATTTTAAAATGATGGATTTCTTATGAGAGTAATTCATTTTTATCTGATTATTACAATATTAAAAAATACTGTAACAATCAATGTTGTGATGATATGAAAAGAAAATGAATCTGTTAATTACTTGCAAACATATACTTTTTAAAAAATTATCCATTGACCTAAGTAAAAATAACTTAAACATATGACTGACATTCCACTGGATCAGCAGTCGGCTTGCTCTACTAATTGCCCGCCCAGACTTGAAGCCTTCTTTATAAATGGCTTGGTTCCCTAGTCCTGCCACCGCACATAATTGACTTCTATTCCTCAGTTCAGGACACCCTCATTTATTTACAAAAACAATGGTCTTGCATATACTTGTGATCTTAGACTGAAATGTTTTTTTCTGGGGATGTTATACTAAAAATAATCTAGTCTAAAGTTTGTGTTTTATTGTTATATAAATAGTAATTACATTAAATGAAAATAAATCATTTAGTTTATCTTGTTAATGAAACTATGACCAGCATATCACTTAAAGTATACAGCATTATTCCCAACATGTAGTTTGCAAATAATGTTTACTGTACATTTTTATGGTGTAATGTAAGTATATAATTTGATAGAAAGTTACTCTATATCAAATTTAGAGATTTGATATCACTTTTCAAAGTAAATTATCTTTTATGCCTGAAAAAAGTGAATTATCAAAATGTAGTCACTTGATACTTATTCTAAGTAAAGAAAGTTCAAATTTTTGTTTGAAGCCATACGACTGAAGCCAAATGTTCAAAGGCCAATGAAAGGAAAAAGTCACTGAGAGACTAAGCACGACGAAATAGGCCATTTATTACAACATAATTTTTCACTTTTAATGACACATTTTTTAATAATATTCTACACTAATTACTTATTGTGTATGCTTTGTGTTGGCATTTTATTAAATGTCAATATTACTTTGTTTTTATTTTTAAATTTAGTAAATGTACAATATTTTGTGGTTCTATGGTATATTTATTAGGGGTACTTGGGTGAAAAAAGCTGGAAACTATTTATATATATAGGATATGTACAAGTTGAAAAAAGCCATTAAAATTACAAGAAAACTAATATGTAAAATTTATTTATGTAGTCTTATTTTAGAAGAAGTTTTAAGTACGATACATGAAATATTTTGTGAGAGGAGACGGCTTTCAGATGAGTCAATATTAATTTTGTAAGCATGTAGTTGATTAAGGTTTCTTTGATACTGCTGTGATTTGACTTTATGTACTATTGTTGAAATGTAGGTTAAAGTAGTACTTATCGCCCGAAGATAGTTGGAATTTTTGTGCCTGTTGAAACTTACAATGAAATGCCAAGAATGACTTTCAAACAACAGTAGAATACCTGTTAAATACAGCATACCTTAAACTTTAATTTATTCAGTTATGATCCTTGATTATATGCACCTGCAACAGATATTCCATCTAATAGGAATATTTGTACCTGTAATTTTGTTAGGTTAATTTTGTTAGGCCAGCAACCACAGCTGATTTAAACTGCATCACATTTACATGGGACTACACTAGCGCTCCACAATGGACCACAAAACAGCTGATATTTGGAGATTCAAAATTTAACATTGGGCAGGAAATCTATTTGTATATAAAATCAATGGCTAGGATATTTTTAGATCATATGTTAAATCATATTGTTTTAGCTTGCTTATTCATAATTTAACTTTGCAGTATTTCTTCAGATGATAGACAAAACCTAATAGAGTAGAACTAAAGATAGTTTCTGCAAGTAGAACAGTTAGCACCTGGTCTGGCAGACGAGCCCCAACCTATCACCTTTGATCTATTCTGATCACCTTCCAGACTCCAGCTTCTCTCTCTGTTTTCTGGACACAAACAACAGTTACATCAACTGCTCCAGTGTGACTCTGACTAAACATTTATTCCCTATAAATTTCCCCTATAAATATGAAAACCCATTTGGTTTTCAGTTATGAACTGCTCTGAGGAGTTTTCTTTTTTTTGTGAATCCTCATAGTTTCACTATATTGAAATGTTCAATAGTTTTAATATGGGTATAATTTTGATAATTTCTTGTAGTTTATTGTTAAATTTCCAGATATGGTGCAAAATAGATTTTGCGAGTAATCTGATGAAGTTTTTATTAAATTGAGCTCCATGTTTGCTTTGTGTCAATAATTGATAATACAGTACAAATAACAACACAAGTTCATATCTTATTTCACTAATTTGTACCTTTACCAACATATAATATGCTAGTAAGAATTTGGTTTCTAACTAAGATGTTAAGAATTTGTTATACCACAGTGTGTGTATGGGTGGGCGGGTGGGTCAATACCAAAGTGTGTGTATGGGTGGGCGGGTGGGTCAATACCACAGTGTGTATATGGGTGGGCGGGTGGGTCAATACCACAGTGCATGTATGGGTGGGCGGGGTGTTATACTTGATGCATTAAATTATTTTACATTTTGTTATAATGAGAGCTAGAACATTTTATTTTTTGCTTGTGAATGGTATTGTTATTTTATCATATCATTCGATTTACACAAAAATATCATTCGATCGCTTTCAAAATTAGACTGGTTGGTATCGAACTGGTTCATCTAGATAGGAAACGGAACAGGATTAATGGACAAGACAACAGACCCTATTACACTGTTAGGTATCACATCAAACATTTTTAGCATTTTACATGGAATGTGAAAAGGACTTGAGGCTATTTAGTACCCCAATATTATATTGATCATCCAGGAACACTCCTACATGCCTTGCATCCCGTTACTTGCACCAATTGTTTCACACTGCCTTTGGTCTCGATCATGCTGGTTGATAGTAAGCATAATTTTTTGCGCTCATATTACCTCCGGCTATCATTACTACATTGACACTTTTCGTGTATTTACTATTAAAAGTAAGAGGACGACATATTTTACTTTTGTTTACTAGCTGTATTTAATTCAATTCATTTAACACGTTGAATGCGGACTACTATGGTCAATGTAGCTCTCCTGCTTCAAATGCATTGGTTTAGCGTGAGTTTAGCTATTGCTTGAAAACTTTGTGCCACTCGCCGCTTGTTGTGCCAGTTTTTGTGTTCCAGAGTAGTTCGTTTTCTTTTCCTGCCATTTTTGTAGGAGGGGTGACTGTACTAAGTGATGGTGTTTTGTGGTTAGCTATTAAAGTGCGCAATTATGTAGTCTTTCAGCATTCAATGTGTTAATTAGTTGTTGAAGTATTGCCAATGTTGTCCTTATTAGAGGAAATAACTATTTAAGGGCTGTCTTTTGGGATGGAATTTTAAGCAATCCTTACTTATAGTGAAATGGGTTTGCCAGCGCGGTGGCTCATTGGCTAAGGCTTCAAACTGTGAAAGGCATTGTCCAAGGTTCGAATCCCCACTGAGCCAGCGGTCAGTACTTTGCCCATGTGAGCTGGCAAGTGAAGTTAAAAAGAAAAATTGGAGCAATACAAAATCTGTATTCATTAACAAATTTAAGTGAACTATGTATCTATACAGAGTGCATGTTCATAAAAATCCATTTAAGACTGACTTCCGGATATGATTACTTACATGAGGACTAAGAAAACCGTTCCTATGAACAATTGCCCTAAAACGGTTAGTCTTCCATCTGTCTGTCTGAATATGATTTTTACATAATTTATCAAATCTTAATAACATCTCAAGATACTGTTTTCAAACTCGGTATATGTATGAGGAATAAATAAGACCTAATTCAGTATGGATTGTCAAGTTACTACTTTATACCATTTCAAAATGGCAGCTATTTTTAGTTTTCCAAGCTTAATATCTAAAATGTACAAATTAAAAAAATAAAATACTACAAGGTACACAAAAATTGCGAAATTTGATTTCCTAAAAGATGGCACAAAGATTGTTAAATTGGATCTTTAATAACTGATAAATTGTATTTTTGTAATACAGTACCTGCCAATTGAATAAAATTGCCAAAACATTATCATGTACTGTATTAAAAAATTACAACTTATCAGTTATTAATGAACCGGTCTAACAATCTTTGTACCATCTTTTATGAAATTAAAAAAATTAATTTTTGTGTATCTAGTAGTTTTTTGTTATTTCTAATTTTTAAGATATTAAGCTTGGAAAAATAAAAATAGCTGCCATTTTAAAATGGTACAGAGTAGGGACTTGATAATACATTCTGAATTAGGTCTTATTATTCCTGATAACCATATCCCGAAGTCTTGAATGGTTTTTTATGAACACCCTGTATACACAAGGGTGGTGGAAATCTGACTGAAGATGAGACCAGAGTTTTAAAAATATTTCACTAAGTCTGTTCTTTTTGTTGTGCATGTGTCTGCCTCCAGTTTACCATTTTATCAGGTAGGTTTCTCTCCTCTCCTTCTTTACTAAAACTGTATGTCTAATGGCCTAAAAATACCCAGTGATTAAAAAGTTTGGAAACCTCTCACTCAGTGGTAATGCTGCAAGTAAGAATTTTATTTTGCTTATGCTCAGGTTAAAGTTCCGGCTAGTACGAGTCAAGGACCAAGGAGAATATGCATGTCAATCAAGTGGTAAGTGGCACAACCTGACTCTGGCAGTCCATGAGCTGGTTCCAGGACAACCTGAGGTGTCCAGGTCTCCCTTGCCCATACTTAGCAGTAGACGAGACTTTGAGGATGATGCAGATGGCACCAACTTGCTCAGTCTAGAGGAGGAGATTGGGCGACCCCCAGTGTTCACTGATCATGCCAGCCTCCACCGATCTGTAGCCGCCATGCAAGGGACCAACTATACATTTTCCTGTTCTGTTGATGGTAATAATCTTTTGAATAATTAGCTAAAATAACTCCAAAGCATTTGTCCCTGTATCTATTTCGTCAAACGTAACTTGTAATTATTGTAGAAATGGTTGCTCATTGTTAAAACATAACTTATATTAGCTAAAACTAATAGTGATATAATGCACATTACAATTTTTAAACTTTTTGCTTGCTTTTTTATAATTAGTGATAAAATAATCTTACAGAGTAAGAATACTATATTACAATAATAGAGTGTATTCATCATCAGTAATATTAACTAGCTAAATGAGTTGCAACACCTGAAGTATTCGCCTGGTCAACTGTGCCAAACAGTGAAAGTTGGTCATCAACGAACACAGGATAAATAATATTTTTGCTGAATGGTAGACTCATTTTACAATTAGTCTCTTCACTATTAAAATGTATTGATAACAGTTCAGAAACTTTATGAATATTTTATATTTTGTATTGTAAAAAGGCTGCTTTGGTTCAGTTAACAATAATGATCAATTTATATTACTCTTTATATTGATTATTTAACATTTTTATGGAGCATTAACATTTAAATAAATAAAATTTCTTGTTTATCTTATTTTTAAACTTTCTCCATTTATTACAGTTTTAAATATCATTTACTGAGTCAATTACTTTATACCAATCAGGAATGTTCCACATAAACCACAATTAAGGTTGTAGTTGCTAGTTTGGGGGGGGGGGGGAAGGGACACTGAATTTAAGTGTTACTGTTTCTGTTCAGGATAATAGCATGTGTGTAACTGAAAACTATTACCATAGCCTTAGACCAATTACTTGATCCTGCTGTAACAAAATATGTAAAACATATTAAGGTAAAGTTGTTTTCTAGTGAATATATTAGGTATCATATTTTTGTATTTTCATTAGTAAAACTACTTTTATTTCCTCCAAGGTTCACCTACGCCTGAGATCACCTGGTTTAGGGATGGCCGCCAACTTTCTGTCTTCTCAACTAACTTGACTGAGAAAGTAACAGAGTCTGCCAACTATACTTGCTTCGCTACCAACTCTCTCGGCTCCATCCGCCACACCGTCACACTTGAGGCTTACCGTAAGTCCTTATTCAAGTATATTAAAACATCCAGTGTTTGATACTTTGTGAACTTCGGGAATGTCGAAGTATCGAAATGTCAAACTGTAAGGAATGTATGGTAAACACAAAAGAAAAATAACAATTTCTATAGGGAAATTGTGCTGCATTTTCTTAATTAATAGGAAAAATTAAGCAAAACTAAAAACAAGAAATGTATTGATGTAATAATATATATCCTACTGAATTGGTATTGAGTTACGGTACACAGTTATTAAAATATGGAAAGTAGTACTTACAAGGAACAGTAACAATGTAAAAAAATGGTAATTTTGAACTTTTATTCATTTTGACACTGTTATTTCATTGATGTGTGCCAGGCTTATACTTGGCCTGTGTCATATTTTCCTATAAGGACTGTCCAAGAATCAGGTGTCGAACTATTGAGGTTCTACTGTATTATCTCATTGCAGGTAGCACAGTCTTGGTTTTCATATCAAGTTCTAACTGTATAGAAAGTCAGTAATGGCTCAAACATTCCTAATATCCTACTAGTTCAGGGAAGCGCACAGTATTGGAATAGACAACATGTTAAGCTTCCCTGTTTCAACTAGAAGAACAAGACTGGGATTTATTAAATTAGTAAAATGCTCTTGTAATAGAAATACATTTTTAAGATTAAAACTTGATGTATACATCTGGAATTGATCACATTCAAGTTTTATTCATTGTTTTACTTTAATTTTTTAGCCAATATCACTTTATATAGAAACTAACAGTTTTTCCTTTTAAAAGTAAAATAAAAATCTTCTGTTAAGAAGAAATCAGGGTTGCATAGTCTTAATATATAAATCAAAATCAATGTACTTACTTATCATGAAATCACTAGAACAACTGAATAGATTTTGACGAAATTTGAAGGGAAGTTAACTTTTGTATTGTTAACTTTTGTACCTACTTAGAAAAGATTTTTCAAAATTATATTCCTAAGAAGTAGAAACAACCACTTAACTCTTTGGGGACTGTACAATTTTTGAAAATTTTTCGGTTTATACAAACATTTTTTCATGACTTTTGAAAAGTAGTACTGTATGTAAAAAAGATCACGCTCAAATATGTGATTTTGCAGACATTCAGAGAAAAATTTGTAACTATAGTAATATGTAAGATATTTAAATCATTTGTTTACCAAAATCTTAAGAAATACTTGCCCTTTGCAGAAAAAAATATTACAGTGAGTCAGTGTGATGTATAGTATATTATTTTTGAGGTTATATATATAAAAAATTTAAAATTACAAATAAAATTTAAAGTTCAGCTTCCACTGGAGCATAATCTAGAAACATTTTAAACGAGGAAACCCTTTTTATTTTGTTTAGCATTTAAAAATGAACATGTGTAGCAAATTTCATCAAAATATAATAATCAAAAAAGTTTACAGTTCTCAATTGTCATTGACATATACGGTCAGCTGATTCATTCCAAAGAGTAACAATATTTTAAATGATTATTTGTTTGGTAAAGATGATTGATAGTTGGTAAATATACAGGGTGTCCCTGAACTCTCTGAGGGTCTTTTCAGGTATTAATTGTGGGTCAAAAACTAGACATAATATCAAATTTAAAAATTCCAAATCACCTCCGGTACCCGTACAGCTGCAATTTTGTATTTTTTACAAATTATTTTTTATTTTTGAAACTATTTAACCTATGGAGTTCAAATTCGGTATACACATTAATAACAGCATTTTCTTACTGAAATAAAAATATCAAAACCCTTTTTAAATTATTTTCAAAATGGCGACTCTGTAATTTTTTATCCTTAATAACTTTTGAAAGAATAGGAATACAAAAAAAAAAAAAAAGTGGAATACCTTTTTTTTTGCAAATTTCATTTGTAATCCAAAAAAGTAACATTGTATGAGATCGGATGACAAACAAGCAAGATTTGATTATGTTTGTATTTAATACATTATACAAATCTCGTTAACCTTAAGTAGTGCCCTATTAACGAGAATTTTTTTATGACTTTTGAAAAGTTGTTTGTGAAAAAGACCGCGCTCAAATATGCAATTTTTCAGACATTCAGAGAAAAATTTGTGACTAGTAATATGTAAGATTCTCATTTTTAGGGTACTACTTAAGATTAAAATTAATTAAATTTAATAACAACAAAAATCATCTGCAACTCTTCCCGTTGCTCCCGTTGCCAATACAAAAGACCAGACCATATTATTTCTCCATTGACATGTAAATGATTAAATACAAACATACTCAAATCTTGGTTGTTTGTCATCCGATCTCATACAATGTTACTTTTTTCGATTACAAATGAAATTTGCAACATAAAGGTATTCTAGTGGTTTTTTTTGGTATTCCTATTCTTTCAAAATTTATTAAAGAGTATCATTGAAATGTGCAGCAACCTTTCAATTTACACAGTATCCAATTTACAACAGCTGATGTTTTGTGTAGTTTACTACTGTACTCAATTATTTTTAATTTTGAAAGTTTTGCCTACCACAATTTTATTCTATTTGTTTTTATTTAACAGCTGTTAATCAAATAAATCAATCAATTAATATAGCTTCACAAATAATCAAAACATAAAAATATAAACAGTTTAAAAAATTAACACATGGTTTAATTTAATTTTGACATATTTAAAACCCACAGCTGATATTCTTTTTATATTTGACTTATTATACCTTCATACATCCTGCTATTTGATTAACATTGAAATTTTAGAAGTCCAAGGGACGGAGCCCTGAGGGATTAAAGAAACGGGAATAGGACAGAAACCTTCCCTGTGGTATATAGAACAACTTCCCCAAGTTTCATGGCGATCGGCTGGACAGTTTGGTAGCGCATAAAGGACAGACAAACATACATTGGATTTTATAGACATAGAAGATAAAAAACTACAAAGAGTCACCATTTTGAAAATAATTGGAAAAGGTTTTTGATTTTTTAATTTCAGTAAGAAAATGCTTTTATTAATGTGTATACCAAATTTGAACTCCATAGGTTAAATAGTTTCAAAAATAATAATAATTTGTAAAAAATACAAAATGGCGGTTGTACGGGTACCGAAGGTGATTTGGAATGTTTAAATATTATATTATGTCTAGTTTTTAACCCACAATCAATACGTAAAAAAATCCTCAGAGAGTTCAGGGGCACCTTGTATATATATTAATGGTGTATATAATAATAACTATGCATGTCCCGTCGGGTCGGTGGATCAGCCGTCGTCCTCAACATAAAAAATTTCACGGACCGACATAAGTCCCAATAGCACGACGGGCCGTCGCATCGGCCCATCATCCTCAAAGGGTTAACTTTTCTCTTTTTCATATGAGTAACATTGGCATTAGTTTGACTTGATAATTCAATTCAAACAGCTGATACAACAAACATAAACATGTCATAAAAGCTTGGCTAATTTGGTTTTTATTGTGAAGTGTATAAGGTCATTCCTACAAACTATGACATGATTGCACTACTTTGTCTACCTTAAAGTAGACTCATAGGGTTTTCTAGACTATAAAAATTTGTTTTTGTCAGTGTATAATTACATTTAAACACATTGAAATGTATTAATTTGTCCAGGTGATAAGAAGGATATGCCAATAATTGTGGAAACTCCAAGCAACACAACTGTGAAGGTTGGCGACACAACTTGGCTTATCTGCAAAGTATCTTCTTTGGAAGACAGTAGAATCGTTTGGCTCAAACATGACAACGTTCATCCTAGCCTTCTGAACACAAGTGACCCTGATCTTAGATTCATTGTGAGTATCTATTGTGATAATAAATGTTGTTCCCAAGTGTTAAACGCAGCATAGTCATAGTAGAAATTACATTAGTTTTAAAGACACACACTTAAATTGAAAGCAGATTGTGTTTATATCAATCAGCATCAATCAAATGCCTTCGTGTAAATAAAATAATAACTATTACTATAATACTTTATACTGAACTGTAAATTAATTGTGTACAATAAATGTAGCTTAAGGACATTCAAACGGCCACAGATACAAATTGCGGAGAGACACACACACGGCCAATAACCTTGCTTGCACGTTCCGTGCACTGCATGCTTCAGTCACTACTGTGGTGTCAGGGGTTTTTCTGCCTCCCAGGTTGATCAGATGGTTGGACCTATGGTTGGATTTATTGAGATTAGAACTTGTAAGAATCTAGTATACTGTATATTTTATAATGGATTGCTACTATGACTGTTGAGTATTGCTCAAAGAGATGTGATTCAGTAAAACCTCGATAGTTTGGCACTTTGTGGACTACGTAGGTGTCGAAGTATCGAAATGTCGAACTATAAGGAATGTATGGTATACATAAAACAACAAAAATTATTGTTATAAAGAAACTGTAGTTTATTTTCTTCACTAATGATTAAAAATTTAACAAAAGTAAAACAAGCTATATATTTTTATAACAATGTATGTCCTATCGAATTGGTATGGAGTTACAATGGTAGTTATTAAAGTATGGACAATAGAGTACTTGGAAGGTACAGTAACTTAATGTCCAAATATTCGTAATTTTAACTGTTATTCGCTTTGATGGTGTTATTTCACCGAACTGACTCGCACACAACCTGCCATTGACAAAAGTTTTGCAACACAGTGTCATCATTACTGGTGTCGAACTATAAGAACTGTCAAAGTATTGAGTGTCGAACTATCGAGGTTCTACTGTAAAACTATTATAATACTATTATATCTTGTCAATAGAATTATAGTATTATAGAATCAATACCACTGTACGTGTATGGATAGGTGGGTTGGTCAATATTACTGTAAGTGTATGGAGGGCTGGGTGAGTCAATATCGTTTTACGTTTATGGGCAGGTGGGTGAGTCAATCCATTGTGTGTTTGGGTGGCAGCGTGGGTCAATAACACTGTACATATATAGGAGGGTGGGTTAGTAAACGTTATTTAATTATTATAATTTACATCAAAACTGTAATTATAATCATTACAGTAAAATTGAACATTAAATACAAGATTGAAAAGTTATAAACAAAAGTTATTTTTGTCATTGCCACCTTGAACACTTTTCACTTGGGCTCATTATGTCTTTACTGCATCTTTATGTTAGTCAAAATAAAAAATCACTTGTTTGCATAAACGTCTGGTTATATTCTATTGATCTACTGAGCATGAACTTCTGAAATTATTCCATGTGTAAGTTAATGTTTAAGTAAATGTTTTTTCCAGAATAAAGCTGACCCTTATGACCCACAACGTTTGGTTTTGGATAATGTGAGATCATCTGACAATGGATGGTACACTTGTATGGTCACTACTCCCCGGGGCAAAGACTTCAGCAGTGTTTGGTTGCAAGTGGCTCAAGGTCAGTGCCACTGGATTGTATTTATTTTTTTATTACTTTGTACTTATTAGAATAGAATAGAATCAGGCCCGCGGTTTGCATGTAACGCGCTATGGGCCTGGGCCCGATCTCCGCCCCTCCCCCTTCCATCAACTGGGTTTATAAAATGGGTTTATATATGAAAAAACTTCAAATTCAACCAAATTTAGCTTTTATTTCAGGTGAAACTACAAACATAAATACTCAAAACTTTACATGATTGGTCGTTTCCTACATTTTTTCTCAGCAAACTCGTTAATGACATCAACAAAGTTCATTTTTAGGGTTACATCACTTTCGGTACACATTATCATTAAATTGTTCAGCTTAGTTTGTTCAAGTGTTGACCTAGTCACTGACTTAATCCTTTTTAGAGCTGAAAACCCTCGTTCAGCCGAGCAGTTCGTCATTGGTAGAGTTAAATAGATGGCTACTTCCAGGTTTGGGAAAGTAGAGACAAGACCTGTTTCAGAACTTCTTAAATACTTGTATGCGTCTCAAAGTCTCTCTATATTATCAACCTTTAAGAACTGCTTGAAATGAAGGCACTCCTCTCCAAAACTATCCACATCTACATCATTGCAGTAGAATAATGCGAGTCGTTCTGCCTGGGTTTTGATTGTTTGAGGTTCTTTGTCCTGTAATATCAAAACTTTCAGTACTTTTACATTGAAGATGACAGATAAAAAATCAAATAAAAACATATAATACATTATTACCTGTTTGTTACCTTCAATTTAAAAATAATATGTAAAGCTTTCTAGTATTACATTAAGTATTAAGTGAAAATCAATTAAACTAGAATGACAGGTACACACATAGTATAAAAATAATATGTTGAAAAGGAGGTTAAAAATATCTTAACTTAAAATTGTTAAATAGCTCAAATCTGTCTCCAAGAGAAGCATAGCTTTGTGTTCTTGTGTCGAGCTGTGCCGTAAGATTGTCAACTACTGTTAAAAAACTTCTGTCCTAAATCTGGTTTTAGGGTCCATATTCGTATCAAAACTTTCTCTTTTCTCGTCTGCATCTGCAAATAGTGTTGGTTTCCTGTTTCTTTTGTAGTTGGCAGCTTGCATTCCACACATTTTTGTTGCTTCATTCTCAAAGTGATCAAAGTTGTCCCTCTTTTCTTCTAAGAACATTTTAAGCGTTTGTAATTGTTTAACTGCCGCAAGAAAATCCAACTCTTCTTTTTGTAAGTTTGAACTAACTTTATCAATTCTCATTAACAAATCATTCCACAGTACAGTAAGAAAAGCCGTATCAAACATTCCCAACTGTTTGCTAAGCCCCTCAGCCGCCACTCTCGTTTCAGATGTTTGTGAAACATCTTGAGATAGGTTTTTCAGCACAAGTTCAAACTCTTTATAACCATTAAATAAAGCATGCACAGCGTCTGCTCTAGCAGACCATCTAGTCTGGCTTAAATTTTTCGGTAAAGTGAGCGTGTCACTGTTTTTGTTTTGCTTTCGCCTTTCTTTGTTTTCATTTTTGATACATTCTTTCAACAATCCCCATCGGTAAGTTGACCCCGCGAAGAAAGTAAAAAGTCCTTGTAAAAACGAAAAATACCTAGTCACTTCAGGGCATGATTTTTCGGCTGCAAAAACTCCAACTAAATTCAAGGAATGTGCAGCACACGGAACATAATCTGCTTTGTTATTTTCGGATTTTATTCTTGCCTGTAGACCTGTGTAGTAACCTGACATGTTAGATGCATTGTCGTAGCTTTGTCCTCGTCAATTTTCAATATCTAAGTTTAGATTTTTAAGTAAAGTTAAAACTGCTTGTTGTAGGCTTTCCGCTTTATGACCAACAACAGGGAAAAGTTGTACGAGACGTTCTTTAGCACACGCATCGTTCAGTGAAACGTATCTTAAAACAACTGCTAACTGGTCGGTGTGCGACACGTCCGGCGTAGAATCAACTATCAGAGAAAAATAATGAGCTTCTTCGAGTTCTTTAATTATTTGGTTTAAGACTTTAGTGCCCATAATTGAAATGAATTCGTCACAGGTGTCAGACGAAAGGTAAGACACATTGCCTGACCCTTTGTTTCCATATTTCTCTATATGATGAGATAGGAACGGATCATATTCACTCAAGAGTTCAAGACAGCCTAGAAATAGACCATTAGATAAGGAACCAAATGTTTGGTTGTCTCCTCGGAAAGGAGGACAATTTTCCCCGGGGCGGGAACCCTCGTGCCTTCTTTGTGCCTTGCAGCTCCCATTCATTGAATTTAGTCGTCAACGACGCAGCTAAATGTTGTTTTGGAGCTACGGATTTTTTTCTCTTAGTTGAAAATCTTTACGTGTTTTCTCTTCGTCAACTCAACGTTGGGAAGTACTTCTACGCCATTTGCCTTCCATAACATTGAAACCTCTTAGTGACACAAGATGGGAAAGCAGAATTGATGCTCTCGTTCCACTCCGTTATCAATTGAGTGAAGTACATGATGCCCTAATGGAAATAGCCGAAAACACTAGTCTCACAGGAAGCTCTGGCAATGTCTCCCGTCTAGAAGCTCAAGGTCTTGCCAAAAAAGTTGGAACATTTACATTTTTAACATCCATTCTAGTATGGTATAACATTTTGTTCAAAATAAATTTAACAAGTAAATTGCTCCAATCTAAAGAATTCGACTTGGTTACTGCAACTCAACACCTTGACAAAACAAAGGAATTTTTGAAAAAATCCAGAAGCGATGATGAGTTTGAGAAGCTATTAGTTGATGCTCGAAAAATCGCAGAAGAGATCGACATACCTGCTAGTTTTGAGTCAAATTCCGCACTGAAACGTTTAAAGAAAAAAGCCAGACAGTTCTCTTATGAAGGGAAAGATGAACCCATAAAAGATGGAAAATAAAGTTTCAAAATTAACTTTTACTTTTCAATCTTAGACACTGCTATTAATTCAGTTGATGAGCGATTTACCCAATTAAAAGAAATGGAATCGAAATTTGGATTTTTGTACGACATCCGAGCACTTGTGGAAGGATCAAGCCAGTATATAATGGATAAATGCAAATCACTGGAAAACTCTCTGACCTACAACGATGTTAAAGACATTGATGCCACAGAACTATGTAGTGAACTACAAGCCATTTCAAGACGTGTTCCACAACAATCATCACCAAAAGACTTCCTTGAATTTTTGCTGAAATCCGACTTGAAGGAAAGTGTACCCAACCTGGTTGTTGCGTTAAGAATTCTGTTGACTCTGCCCGTGCCCGTGCCTCAGGAGAGAGAAGTTTTTTCAAACTAAAACTTATCAAAACGTATTTGCGGTCAAGTATGTCGCAAGAGAGGTTGGTAGGCTTGGCAACCATTTCAATTGAGTCAGAAGTTGCACGAAGTATTAACCTTGGTGACTTGGTGTCATCGTTTGCAAAGAAAAAAGCAAGAAAACAAAAGTTTTAATTGTGTTCATTTATTAATGTTTATACATTTTTGTGGTAACTTTTCACTGTTATGATTAAATAAAGTGTTAATTAATCATTATTATTGTAGTTTGTTTTGAGCCTAAATGTTCAAATTTTGGTGAAGTTAATAATCAAATATGTTCAAAAATACGTGTTACATATTAAATAGAATTCTGAAGAAATATTTTGAAAAATACAGACATTTAAACATGCACTGACTAGTAAGGTCTTCATTTTTGTCATCAAAGTACCCATATTCTTTGATCCCGTGCTTAGCAGTCAACATTTTCTGGATATTCTCTTATACAGGATTATATCAATTAAAAGCTTACTCAAAAAGCTTATTTTAAAACAGAATGCCAAATTGAGTCGTGTTGATATAATTTTCACTGTTTTTCTTTAATGTAAAATAAAAAAAAAAAAGGTACACCCCAAATAAAATTAACCCTTTGCACTCTGACGTCCGATATTTCGGACAATTGAGTTTATGCCAAAAACTCCGACGTCCGAAATTTCGGACGATCACTAAATGTGCCAAAAACTCCGACGTCCGATTGATCGGACGTTCAAAATATATTTTTTGCTGGCTTTATATACTTTCAAAATGCGCTCAAATTACGATATAATAAACTTCGATAGTTATAGTTTAGCGTAGTAGTACTTTATAGTGGAATATTATTTTTCAGCAGTCGTTTTTTACAGCTGTTTTGGCGCGTGCGAACGACTGGGACCGACACAGTCGCATGGTTTTGCGCGGGAACCGTCAGACACACATGCTAATAAATCAATACTTCCTAGTCTGTAAATACTGTATATATATATATATATATATATATATATCTTTATTCATCTGTGTTTTTTCAAGTTTCTATAACATTTCATTTTATCAGCTGTTTGAAAATTTTTATTATTTTACGATTTTTGACCTTGTGGCTTTAGCAACAAACATTTTATAATTAAATATATATATATATATATATTTTAGAATTTTTCATTGTTACTGATACATTATACATCATTTGAAGTTATAAAATAAATGAGACTAGTGCTGTAGAATCAAAGTTGATCAGAGAACATAATACATTGTATATATGCAAAATTTAGAATTTGTCAAGATTTCAACAAATGCTTACCAAGGACTTATTTATGAAGTTAAGTGCATGAAATTTTGCATAAAAGTTTGTAATTATACAAGGAACATAATTATAACAATGATTTATAATAGGTCAATGTAATTTTTTATAGTTATAAGGGTTCAAAATTAATTTTTTAAAAACCATTTAGGTATACATTTTTAATAACATAAAAAAAACATATATATATAAATTATTTTAATTTTATAATTTTATTTTTTTTACATGCAGAATATTATAACAGAAACAACAAAACGTAAATCATAGTTCTAAGTTATAAAATAACTAAATTATGAATTTTTTATAAAACCCTTACAATATTGGCAAAATGGGCTTGGAGTTTTTCGCTAGTACTTTACTAACATGAACTGGAGTTTTTGGCACCGACCAACATTTTTGTCCAGAGTGCAAAGGGTTAATACTGTATGTGTATGTGACGTGTAACTAAGCTGTCACTGGTTTGGGTTTACGAGCAGGGACCATTATGAATGTGTTCGGAGTACAATAGGGATCCACAAAATCAGATAAGATGTTTGGGTCGTTGGTTTAGTGTACGGGTTGTAAAGTGGAGCTGGGATGAGGTAGTTTTTATCACTATAAATATAAATAGGGGCGAAATAAAAAATTGTTCGCCTAGGGCGCCTTAACCTCTAGAGCCGGCCCTGCTCATGAGACACACAGTCAAAGGCCTTGCTGAGGTCACAGAAGGAGACAGCAGCAAGTTCCTTTTCCTCAAAGCAGCATAGAATCTGTTCAACCAACTTGATTAAGGCATTAGTTGTAGAGAGATCTGTTCTAAAACCAAATTGTGAACTGCAGATCAACTTATTAGATTCCATGTAAAGCATGAGCTGTTTGCCAATTATAATTTCCATAAAACAGGAACAATTGCAATAGGCCTATAGTTGTTAAGTTGATCTTTTTTACCTTTTTTAAAAACAGGAATCACCTTTGTGACCTTTAGAATGTTAGGAAATTTACCTTGAGACAGACACATATTAATTAAAACAGTAAGAGGAGTGATGTAACAGTAAATGGTATCTTTAACTAGCCTATTTGAGAAACCAAAATGCTCTTTACTTGACTTATTGGACTACTTTTTAACTACACTTAGTACATCAGTTTCGGAAACAGCATTAAATAGTTGTTTTAAACATTAAATAGCAACATAATAAACATTTAAATAGTTGTTAAACAGCATTAAATAGCATTAAATTGTAAGCTAGGTATTTAAATTGAGTAAGCTTTTAATTGATAATCATGTTCTCAGGGATGTATTTACAGGCTAAAAAATCTAAAGCACAGTGAGTAACATTTTGACTGGACAGAGTTTGTTTGATTTCTTTTGTGACATTTACAAAATAGTCATTGAATTCATCGGGAGAAAAAACATTGTCGTTTGATTTACACATTGCACCTGAGCCTTTCTTAGACTTATTTACAATATTCCACAATGATTTTGTTTGATTTTCTGAACTCTTAATTTTAATCATATTTGCCATCTTTTTAGCTTCTCTTATTTTATATCTATAACATGCTTTTAACCTATTATAACTATTTCCAAAGAAAGAACTGTTTTGTGGCTCATTCTTAGCTAATGTATAAAGGAAGTCTTGACTTATTGGATCATGCACAGTTAAACAGAGATCCTACAGTTGTTTTCTGTTGTTATAGGTGGCAAAGCTGCCTCTTCAATACAAGCATTGGTAGACAGTGACACTGATGACCTTGAAGGTGGGGGTGGAGGGGAGATAGCAGCAGGATCACACAACACTACAGGTCAAGACATGCCACCTCGCTTCACCAAGCTGGACAAGATGCACAGAGTTGTAGCCAAGCCTGCAGGCAATATGATGCGACTCAAGTGTCCAGCTGAAGGTAAATAGTTGGTTTAGTGAGTAAAACTACTATTTTTTTTACTAAAACCTCAAGTTATGTTAATTGAATAAGACTTATTTTTTCTGATTTTTTTAAAGGGAGAGACTAAATTTATAATAATAATTTATTCTGTGAGCAGGACCATTTAAACCTATGTCTTCAATTCAAAGCCTTTGCCTAATTCGCATGTTCAAACATAAATTTAACCATTTCAGTACCAGCTTATGATATATAAGATGTGTATTGTCAGCAATTTCGTATCTTATGGCTCCTTTATACAACTATTCAATTCAATTCAATTCAAAATATTCTTTATTCGTCAAATATACAATTGTATACATGATTGGTGTCAATTTTTACTTAAAACTAAAATATTAATAAAGTACAAAGTTATGAGTTTGTCTTTGACCAGTATTCATTAAAATTGTATAAGGCTGCTTCAACAAAAAATGTTTTTAAAAATTTTTTGAACTTTTGCATATTTATTTCATTTTTTATCGATATTGGGAGGTGGTTAAAAGACTTTATTCCAATATAAGTTGGCTTATTTTTAAATATTTCTTTATTATGTTTAATTATTTGTAAATTGTTTTTATTTCTTGTATTATAGGTAAGGAAATGTTGTGCTGGAAATATATGTTGTATATGCAAGTAGAATTGACACTAATATTTCTAGGCAGACTGAATGTTTCTATTCTAAGTAGGTCTAATATGTTAATAGCTTGTCATTACAGTAACTGTCATAGAATTTACAAGAAGAGTACAAAGGCTGCCCATGTTATCTGGCATGACAATCAGATAGAAATAATTTTGTTATTAAATAAAAATTACAACTACTTGGAAGTGCCGTTCAGCCCCACAACATAAGGCTCAAAAATGAATCTTTCAGTTTTGCGTCCATAATATTGCATTAGCTATTCTTTTAACTTGTTGATAATTACCGATTGTCACTGCGTAATGTACCGAAAATCTGAGCTGGCAATTTGTTTACTTCTGTAACAGAACGGTTGGAAGAGTCCATTTCTCATATAGGGAAATGGAAGAGTTCATTTCACACATTTGGCATTATCAGTCTCTGACAAAGTGAAAACACTACTTTCTCATTCATTTGAAAGATGTACTTAATATTCATCCTTTTAAAATCAGTAAAATTATACTGTGTAGCAAGTCTTTATCTAAATACTATACAGTTACTTAGCACTGAAATGGTCAATGTTAATTTGAATGCTGCATATAAAGGCCTAAAAAAGTCACCACATTAAGCTACTGCAAAACAGCTTAACACGTTCGCTGCGCTAAAAAGGTAGTATTGCAAGTCTAAAATGCTAAAAAATATTTGTGTGACTACTTAGCAAAAAATGGTCTTCAGGTGTCCAAAATGTTAATTGCAGATGTTTATGTAACTTAACCATTCAAGAAGGAATTGATGATGTCATTTCCGGTACTACAATTGTAGTAGGCCGCCACTGGTGCCATTTTGTGTGCTGTCCCCACTCACATTCTTAGCCACGACGACCCCACTAACACGCATACCATTGTTCTTTCACGTACAAAGTCAGTAAAATACAAATAATATGACAAGAAATAAATTTACACATCCCCCATCAAATGTCCTCATATAGAAGAAATATGAGCTGTCTGAACTAGAATCACATATTTCTTCATTTTCCGAATCAAAGTTTTCAACAATTTCATTATCTTTACGCTCTTCCATTTCACTAAAAACAATCCTAAAACCTCACAGTACAGTGCTCATAAAGTAGGTAATGCAGTTGAGTGAGAAGTGATTTCACCGTCACGCCTTGTTAGTGAAATCATTTTTGCAGCGGGACACTTTTGTCACAGAATGGCAATTTTTGTACATAATATATTGTATTATTAAGGGTTTGATATACATTTGACTTCCAGGAAATCCTATTCCAAACATTACCTGGTACAAGGATGGTGCCAAGCCTCAAAGGATGCTGGGTCAGGTTCGTTACGGCCCATGGTCAATGGTTCTTGAAGACCTCGTGGAGACTGACTCAGGCAATTACACTTGTGTTGTCTGCAATTTCTTCAGCTGCATTAATTACACATTCAAAGCTGAAATTCTTGGTAATTATATTTATTTATTAAAAATATATACATTTCTAGAAAATTTCATTAAGTTTTCAGTTAGTATAATATAATAGTATAAATATTGTTCTTGCACATTTTTTTTCTTTAATTTTAATTTTTTTAAGACAAATTACAAAATACATGTTAATTTTACCTACTACATTCCATGATGTTCAATTAGGTTCTAGTAATTACAGTGCAGAGATTCTGGTTTTGTCAGTTTCAAATAGTAATAGCATTGATTTTGTACATAAATAGATCTCCCACCCAATATTAAATTTTGAGTCTCAAAATATCAGTTGTTTTTTTATCCATTGTGGAGTGCTAGAGTAGTCCCATGTAAATATAATGCAGTTTAAACCAGCTGTGGTTGAGGCCTCACTAACTAACAAAATTACTACCACAAATATTCCTATTAGATGGTTTATCTATTGTAGGTTTATATAATCAATGGTAATAAGGTATGAGTAAAATCATGACATCATACATGACAAGAGACACATGAGCAGAGGTGTTGCTGTCGTTTAAAAAAAAGAGTTTGGACAACCTTCATATTCTGACCTGGTAGATAGCCACCTAGCTTATCAAGAAGTGGAGGCAGGATCTGGTGTCTACAGTTTAATAACCATGGCAGAATACCACAGTAAACCAAATACATACAACTACAATAGAGCTTTTAAATTACTCACAGATAACTTTCTAAAAAAAGGCTTCAAGAGATTGGTCTGCTCCCCCCTAGGTTGTATGAGAGACAAGATATCCCTGGATCATTTTGCAACAAATATCACCCATTTCCAACAAATAACTGGTGCAAAAGTAAATATAGTAATGGGTAAAGAAGAATCAACCGAATTGCTTCCAAATGGCTTGTATCAGAATGAGTTCATAGAGAATCTACAACATTTACTGAATATGAAGACTTCCAAGCCATCAATTTATGTTGAATCTATGATGCAATTCCCTCCACTGATGACGGCTACAAATACAGCATCCATTACTGAGTCCAGCCACGCCGAGTCTGTGTCTGGTGTAGTGGAGATTACAAGTCACTCTTACAGTGCTGTGTGTGATAGTGAGTCAATAAATGTGGTAAATGATGTTCATGTTCCAACTGGTGTTATAAGTAATAAATATAATCATAGAACTTTAGATAATAGATTAGAATGTAAGCCCTTAGAAAATGTTGCAAGTAAACTACCAATAGTTCCTTTAAACTCAGCACTAGAAGCCATACTACATCCAGATTAAATTTAACAACTTATCTCAAACCGAACCATACAGATGAGGCTAACTTTACCAAATCAAAATTTCATACAAACCAAAGTAATATAAAAATTATCCATCAAAATATCCAGAATCTTAATCAAAAAAAAGATATTCTAGAATTGGTAATGGAAGAAAATAACCCACATGTAATAGCCCTAAGCGAAACCAATGTTTCTGATCTAGAAATAAATTGTATTAAGTTATGTGGGTATAATACTACTAGCCACTATTGTCGAAAGTCTACAAGTGGAGGTGGAGTAGTTATATTTGTGTCAGAAAAGATTAAGGCAAAAAGGCTTACCATTAAAAATATTGAAGAGTTAATTGTAGAAAAGATTTTTGAA
This sequence comes from Stictocephala bisonia, assembly GCA_035578905.1. NCBI lineage: Eukaryota > Metazoa > Arthropoda > Insecta > Hemiptera > Membracidae > Stictocephala > Stictocephala bisonia. Next base: position 276,335 of record JAQJVL010001026.1, read on the forward strand.
TGCTGTGTCGTTAAAATTTATACTAACTCTTTAACTTTTGTATTAGCATGTGTTTATCACTCACCTATTAAACAAAACGACATTATATTCTTGGAGAAATTAGATAAATTATTAGGAATATTATGTAATATTTGTCCTCAGGTTGTGGTAACAGGTGATTTCAACATAGATGTGTTACTTCCATCAAATACACTATCAAAATTTAAAAATATACTTAAAATGCACAACATGCAATACATAGTTAATTTTCCTACAAGAGTCACAGAAACAAGTGAGAGTGGTATAGATAATTTTGTGACTAATATTGATAAAACAAAACTTATCATATCAGGTATAATCAGTGAGTTATCGGATCATGACTCACAGTTATTAGAAATAAAAAATCTATTACCTAAAAAAGTAGAAAAAAAAAACCTACAAAAATAACTCGCAAAATAACCAAAGAAAATATTAGAACATTTTCATTCCTAATATCTAAAGAATCGTGGCTAAATGTTTACCAGGGAAGGGTTGAGGACAAGTACGACATATTTCATGAAACTCTAATGTATTACTTTAACATATGTTTTCCCAAAAGTAAAGTTACAATTAAAAATAATTCACAGCCAAACTGGACCAGTAACGTTAGGCAAGTCAGGTCAGATATTGTACAAATGAGTAAATGTTTGAGAACTGATAGAAATAATACAGAATTACGAAATAAAATAAAAACAAAGAAAAAATTGTTACGCAAAACTATTATCTTAGAGAAACAAGGTATATTTAAAAGCAAAATTCAAAATTTTTCAAACGTGAATAAAACTACATGGCAAATAATCAACAATGAAATTGGCAAAGAACAAAATACATCATTCAATAATATAGTACTCTTTGATGGGGAAAATGAAATTTCGGATGCCAAAGAAGTGTGTTCTCTATTTAATAATTTCTTTATTAATGCTGTTGATAGTTTAATTCTGCCTAATTTAAAAACAAATAGTCAACCTGTTCACAGTTCTCAAACATTAAATTGTACAGATAAAACTTTCAGATTTAAATACATTGAAGAAAAAAAATTAAAAGAAATTATAATGGCACTCCCAAATAAGAGCTCATCAGGGTATGATGAGATACCAGTCAAATTAGTAAAAGAAGGCATAGACCATTTATTACAGCCACTGACACATCTCGTAAACTCCTCTCTAATTACTGGAATTTTTCCAAATAAGCTAAAAATAGCTACGATTGTACCAGTGTATAAAAAGGGTGATACTCGGGATGTAAAGAGTTACCGTCCAATCAGTTTACTGCCAACTATTTCTAAAATATATGAGCGTGTAGTAAATCTAACCTAACCTAACCCACCCACCCACCCATACACGAACAGTGGTACTAACCCACCCGCCCACCCATACACGAACAGTGGTACTAACCCACCCACCCACCCATACACGTACAGTGGTACTAACCCACCCACCCACCCATTCTCGAACAATGGTACTAACCCACCCACCCACCCATTCACGAACAGTGGTACTAATTACTCAGCTTTTTAGAGGAAAATAACCTACTGGATGGAGAACAACACGGCTTCCGTCCTGGTAGATCCACGGTGACCGCTGCAACAGACTTTGTAGAGTTAATAATTAATTCTATAAACGAGGGGCGATCGGTTGCTGGAGTATTCATGGATCTTAGCCGTGCCTTTGACAGTGTTTCCCATGAGAGCCTACTGCGGGTTTTGTGTGGCCTTGGCATCAAAGGAAAAGAACTAACTTGGTTTAAATCCTACCTCACAAATAGATTTCAATTTGTTCAATTAAAAAGTAAAAATTTTAAAAACCACTACGAATATAATAAATCATCGCTTCAGAGAACAGCTCATGGTGTCCCGCAGGGATCTGTTTTGGGACCTCTATTGTTTATTTGTTATCTAAAGGGGTTCCCTGATGTGATTGGTGGGAGAAGAGCTGGAATATATTTGCAGATGATTCCAATTATTTGGTATCAGGGGAAAATGAAAATGACATTGAAACTACTGCTATTAATGATTTAGAACAAATAAATCAATTTCTGGGTGAAAAGCATTTACTCCTTAACATAAATAAAACAAATGTTGTTTCCTTTAGCACTAAGCAATGTAAATTTAAAACAAAACCCCAAATTTTCATAAATAATCAAAACATTAAGCAAACACAATACACAACCTTTCTTGGGCTAGTTATAGATGCAAATCTAAACTGGGATCTACATGTAGATAGAGTTTTGAAAAAAATATCAACTGGTATTTTTGCTCTAAAGAAAATGTCATTATTCTGTACACTTAAAACCCTTAAAATTATATACTTCTCACTGATCCAATCCCATGTGGAGTATGGCATTGTACTGTACGGTTCTGCTACTAAAGCAAAGATGGACCAAATATTAATAGCCCAAAAAAAGGCCATACGAATCATGTTGGGGCTCAAGTGGGATGACACTGTCAAGGGTAAATTTGCTGAGCTGGGTATCATGACTGTTTACAGTCTATATATTTATCAAACTATTTTACATTTTACAGCAACAGAATTACCAAAACGAGAACTCAGAGCACCACATCATTATAATACCCGAAATTGCACTTTAACAATTACCAAAACCCCAAATTTAGAATTTTACAAAAAAAAACCAAACTACATTGGGCAGCATTTTTTATCAAAATTACCTGGTCATATAAAAAAAGAATGTAATACAAAAACTTTTAAAAATCACCTAAAAACCTACCTAACAAATCACCCTTTTTATAGCATTGAGGAGTTTATGCTAACAAATCAAGTGTAAGTGAAACTGCCAATCTATAGAAACTAAGAACTTTTTTTATTATAATTTTACTCAAATAACTCTATTAGTTTATGTGATATGCCAACTTCAATTAATGTATGGTTCAAATATTTAGGCTAACTTAAGTATAAGACACTATTCCTGTACGTATGTAACATGATTGGAATAAAGAGATTTTGAATTGAATTGAATTGAATCACTTCAGTAGAATCGTGTATTAAGTCATGATTTATTAACCGAAAAGAGTTGACTCGCCAAGAGCCAATAGTGATGGCAGCAACTATATGAACTCTGTTATATCTGGAAATGGTTTATAGCTTTAATACCTTTTCTAACTTCCTCCCAGGTTTTCTTGGATTTATTTATTTATTTTTTAAGAATTTGTATATAGGTTACTTATGATTCCTTTACCAGTAGTATACTTTTTTATAAAAACAAATAAATAAGTTAAATATATTATTTTTTCTTTAACAGGACATCTTCAACCAATGCTACAAAGTTACCTTTTTCAAATTTTAATGTGATAAAACCTAATTAGAATAGATTCATAGAAATTAAAATTAATTCTTCATGTTTTAAAATATGTAATTACAGAAAAATTATATTTTAGCCAAATGGGCTACCATATTTCATTTTTGTCTAAAATAAACCTAATATGGTTTAAATATATTCCGTAAATGTAGTAGTTCCTTTCAATAAATTATGGTTTTCTACATTTGGTACCATAGATCAAAACAATACTGGTATTTTAGTTCAGGTTTTGTTTATTAACATGTACAATCTAATGTCCTTAAGGGAAATAGTATAAACTCATTATTTAAACGTTACCTTAAGAAACAAAACAAAGTCTGGCATTAGTCCAAACACTATTTTCCACTTTTAAAAAACTGTTAAAAGCATGTATGGATAATTAGCTGCAGATTTGCAGTTTCAAACAACTGATTTGTTGATTTGAATACAATTTATTTTAGATTTTGGATTAATATGTACATTTACATAATTAACAGATAGACTTTTTTAAATTCTGAATCTAAGTGAAATTAAAATGTCACACTAATCAAAGGCTATTTTTATTAGTATGTTGAGACATGCTATTTGTAAGTTATTAAGAACTTGTTATTTGTAAGACAAACTAAATTAATACTTTGTTAAAAACAGTGTTACAAACTTTAATTACTATAATAATTATTAAAAGTAGAATGATCGTAAAAAACGATAATTATCGTACATCTGGAAACACTGGTGTCATGTTTAACTACCAGTAGTGTCACTGTTTGTTCACTTACTAATGACAAATGGCAACGAATAATGATATTATTGTAGCTTCTTGTGGCTCTTCTAAATTGTGTGAGTTTATAGGTTTCTTGTATGAGAGCGAGAGATGACCTTTGAATGCATGAGGCTTGACAGGTCTGGCTTAGCGCTTCAAGAAGTTCAACATTTGTTTTGTTATGCTTCTATCCCTAACTGAATGTGTTTAGGAAAACCATTGCTATATCTTATGAGTACTGTCAACTGTCAAAACACGTTTTTCAGTGGTAAAAGCTTGAGAAATAACAAGTGGAAGAGTTAACAAGTAAAATACAATCAATGATATTTGTAAGTTATAAATACAATATATAAAATCATTTTTACAAGAGTAGATTACTGTTTGTTCAGAGCGTTTTCCTCACAAGCCCTATATCAAGGAGGGCCTACTGGAGAATATAACAGCTCTGGTAAACTCAACAGTCACATTCCGATGTGAGACAGTATCAGACTTAGAGCCGCACTTGCAGTGGATGAAAGTCAGCTTTAAGCCAGATGATGATGATACGATGCCGACAGGCACTGAAATATATGAGGTAGGTATAGCTTATCTGGTAACCATCCACAGTTGTTTCTTTGTTGCTTTTGAGCCACTCAGTATTTACAATATTTTGTAAAAGCAGTAAAAGCAATGTTTACATTTGTTTTTCGATAGAAATGATAAAAAAAGGTTTTGTGATATCATACTTTCTTTGTTTATACATATATATATTTGCTATAATAACAAGACAATATAAAGATCATTTGAAAAAGTATGTAATTTCCTTTTATAGTGCTTAGATATATTTTATGAGGCCTACTAGTTGGCTGAAAATTTCATTTTTGTTTTTGAAATATGCCTTTAAACATGGATTTTGACCATCATAAAGGTGATCATTAACTATGATGAGTAGTTTTTTAATACTAGGAGGGCCCGACTTATATATAAATTACCTTCATCTTATCTTGTAACTAATCAATAAATTCGTATCTTGAAAGGCTCAAAGGAAATCAAAGAACAACTCAGGATTGGGTGCCGCTAAGTGGTAAAATGTAGTCAGGACATGAGATAATGAGTGAAGTGGTGTTTGTGTTATGTAGAACGAATGCACCACCGCCCTATTCTGACGGAAGCCCCACAGAACCTTACCTTGTTGATTGGTACGTCGGGCACTTTCACTTGCAAGGTGCTTTCAGACCTTCACCCTCACGTGGGCTGGGCCAGAGGGCTCGTCAATGATCCTAACATCACAGACTTTAGTAACACAGACTTGGTGAAGGTATATGTACAGCATGCTGCTTTGCTTGGGGTGCATCGCTTGTCTTTCCACTTTTATTCCTGCATGCTGATAAGAAAACATTTGTTATTAATTTATTACAATCCTCTCCTACATTTTGTATTGTTTTGTAACAAACTTTTTGTGCATTAAACCTTGCATTGATGTATGTAAGAATGGATGTGTAATATGTTGTGTGATATATTGTAATGTACATTTATCTAAGATTGTTCTTACATAAATTTTTGTATGTAAGAATGACCAAAACATTATTTGTTGACAGAAGTATTTTTAAGTCTTTACTGCCGACACATGCTTTCTGTAAAAATGTGCATAACCCTATTTCATTAAATATTTTAAATTGTGCAAAAGGTACCAATTAAATTATGTTATTATCAGTAATTATATTAGGAACACTTAAAAGTTATTAGAAAGTGTTATTATTCAAAAACTCAAAACAAATAAACAGGGGAAACATTAACTAGATAACAGGGGAAACATTAACTAGATAACATTTTCTACACTTTGGCTATCTTGGAAATCATAATTTATAAATATTATATACTTTTTCAGCCTCGCCCTACCCTTGTATATTTTTTATGAACAATTTTGTATTAGTTCAAGCAGTAATAAAAAATAAACGCATATTAAATATGCTCAACTTTTAGGTTTGTATGATTCTCTAGTTCATTGTGAATGCAAGGATATATATCAAACTATATTTAATATTTTTTATACATTTTATAATAAACATCTGCAAAAGGCCAAAAAGAGTTCGAATGTTTGACAAATAAAGTTGCTGCTACTAGGTTTAATAGAACTGTTAACATTGGTAATCAGCTTATGTCCCAAGTAGAAAATAAATTTTAGTCCATGATTATTCTATCGGTATTTTATCCTAATTGGTTAATATTAACAGTTGATGGTAAACTTTACCTCTTTTGTTCCGCCACCAATCTTCAGTTTTTTCTTACACTACCGGTTTCGGAGACTAATCTCCATCTTCAGGTGTTCACTGTCACTACACACTAAACCATTAAAGTTTAAATTACTTGAGTTTGTATTTTTGAATCACTAACAGTTGTTTTAGAGGTGAATCAAGATGAGGGTGGTATTGCCAACCTTACAGCCTATTATTGAGTTGTTTATATTTCTTGTTATGTTTTCAATGTTGTATAACTGTATCGAAGATTTCATTGCTGTGGAAATCAGTTTGTTCATTTAATATTTGGAGAGGGTTTTGTTTTATTGATTTATAAATTTCAAACTGTTCTATTACATTCATTTTTATGCCTTTTTTGCAAACTTTTAAAATCTTGAAATTTTGTTCTATTCCTGTGATGTCGTGGCCTGACTCTACTAAGTGATCAGCAAATTTTGATTTGTAATATCTGTTGGGGATATGTTTTTTAAATCTGGTCATGAAAGGTCTGCCTGTTTGGCCTATGTAGTGTTTAGGGCA